>CAKKXW010000003.1:79949395-79986076 GCA_920937365.1 Sphaerophoria rueppellii
TTTCCTTATTTGTTTTTCCTTAAGTTTGTTACAGTAGGAGTTAACCATAATGTATGTTTCCGAGATCTTCAGTGCAAAACAAAATAACGAGGTTTAAAAATGCTGAAAACATTGAAGTTCCAAAAAACCGGACTTCCCATTGCAAAGCCTCGGGATTGTCGTGTGTGTCAAAAAAAATTATTAAAGAAAATCGACGGCAATCAGCAACTACTCTAACTTCAGAATGGAAGGCTCGAATAAACTAATATGTGTCATGCAAAAGGACAAACAAAAAATATGAGTGCGACCCATGTGGTCCACACGACTAACTTCCCAGAGTAAAAAAATAAGTAAAAACATTAGTTGTTTTGCAAAATCTTCAGCCAATACATCCCATTGGAGTTGTACAATGTAATGTACACGAACGTTGGTTTTCAAAGTAAAGTTCGATAATGATGATTTGAGGACATACATTAAGTTCATTGAATAACAGTGGCACCATCTGTCAAAAATTGGTCATACCAACTCGTGGACTCATGTACAACTACTTTGCACAGTAAAATACAGCCTATATTAGTGAAAGAATTTTTCTAATCGGAATAGTATTTCCGAAGATTAACATTTATATGGCAAAACAGCGTTTGGTGGGTCAGCTAGTAATCAAATATAGTCTATGATACTCCTGAATATTGTTTTTTTTCACACTAACTATAAGATTTTTTGCATTATTGTTGAAATTATTGCAGAAATTATCATAATTTTCATTATATTAGGGTTGTCTTAGATTTTTGATTGCCATTAAAAAACCGCTAAGCCGATTTCGCTCAAAACCTAATCAGCTCTTAACAACACAATACCGCGTCGAATGAGACCAATTTTATGACAATACGATGAGTGGTTCGCGAGATAATCGAGCTGAAAAAACGTAACGCACATACGCACATACGAACACACATACACACACAGACATCATCATAAAAACGCTTGATTCGGATTCTAGTGACCTCGAAACATGGAGATATACAAAAAGTGGAGATTCACAAAATCGGACCCATTACAATAACTTCCTCTGGGAAGTTAATAAATACCAAATACTAAAATATATCAAGTATTTATACACATTTTAACGCAATTCATCCCAGCGGTGTTCACATTATACAAATCCGCCAACACGACAAAAGTTGATAAAACTGTTGTTGAATGTGAACCCCCTTAAAAGAATCAACGAATTCGAATTTCGAGAGCTATTCGACTAGTCATGTTAGTTCTGTTGGTAATAGTTTAAAGTTATATTTAGTCATATTTTAGGACAGTGTCTCTAAACAAATATAAAAATAAGGTAAAAACTAAAATCTCCGAAAACAACAATGCCCACGCAGGACATCTTATTTGGAAAAGAATAAAATTCGATTGAGTCATTTGATACAATTTTCCACCTCGTTTGCTCGCTTCCACCAAGAAGTCGTTAACTAGAATAAAAAATATAATTCTAAGATATTCGGCTCAATCGAGGTAACCGTCGGAGCGGAATTTTCTCCGATTTCCTCCGAGTTTTGCTTCGAGGTAGTTCTCCGACAGGCAAACTGTCTCCGATTCGGAGGAAATCGGAGAGAATTCCGTTCCGACGGTTACCTCGATAGGGCCGATTATAAGGATATATTTTTTGCGTACGTAATTGAATCTTAAAAAATTATTAGTTCCTTTGTACTTAAGATGGAAATTATTTTTATCGACCTCTCATATTTTCCTTTGAACTCAAAGGTGTAGTGTGTTTTTGCATTTGTTAAGAAATCAATTCTTTGTTCCATAGTTTATAATAGTTCTGTAAGTCCATCATTATCGCGCAACAGTTTAATGCACGAGCAATAATAATAATTGTAATTGATTTGAATTCCCGTGAAAACAAATTAGTATCCATCAAGACTCGGTTCTGGTAATTTATTAAGAATTTTATTGCCGCCATGAATGTTCCTTTTTTTTTAGTGAACAAAGACTCGGAAATGGGTTAACAGTTAAAAATGTATTTTTAAAAGGAGCCTACACTTTTTTGTTGATTACTTGTATTTCCCTTATAGTGATGTCTTATGTCTAAAGATATTAGGCCAAGAAAAAAATCCTTGACAACGACATATGGTTAGAAAGGAAGAAAATAAGAGCCATGAAATAAAATTCAAGTCCTTAAGATTTAAGAGGGAGAATTTCTTCCTTTTTGCCGTTTGCTCTTTGGAATCTTAGAGAATTGTTATCCTTTGTATGTTTGTATGAGTGGTTGGTATTTTGTTGAAGCGCAAGCGCGCCATAAGGAAGGTCCGATAATTACTCACCGAAGGTTATAAATATTCTCTTTTTGGAGTAATCGATGCCTCCATCTGGTTGATTTTTTGGTATAAGAAGTGTGGATGCCACGCGCACTGAGGATTAAAAGATATTCCTTTCGAATGGACAATTGGACATGCATAGCACGGACCTTCATATTTTGCCTGCTTTAAAACATGCACTTTACGACTATCTGATGTGCAAAATTTTATATTTTATTGGTGAAGAAATATTAGGCAATTAAATCTCAATAAGGTAATCCAGTGAATATAGGGAAAAACGTGAACGTTGTTTTTTTTACTTGAAAGCATGGGATATATTTGTCTTCCATGGCCGCATGCATTTAGTATTGAATTTATAGCAACATTCCAATTTAAATAAAGAGTTTTCTCGCCCTATTCTGATTTCTATGACCTAATTTGTAGGTTCAAACAGGAATTGTAACAACACCATATGACGATGATGACAATAACATATGTTCTCTTTGAATCCATGTTGAATTGCCAGAAAGAATATCCTTCGGATTATATTTGAATTCACTGAAATATAACATGACAAGTAAAAGCAAACTTTTCAGCTCATCATGGGTCTAAGTAGGTAGAAATGGCTGTCCTACTTACGCGTAGAACACAATTAGCGCTGAGTTAGCCGTTTTGATACCATACCTCATGAGATTCTAAATAGATTTTAAAATGGGTTATGGATGTATGTTCCGCACGTACAATTCTATATATAATGCTGTATTATTGTCTTACCCTACGGCCTATTATCTCATAGTGCCATTTAGTGATGGAGAGATACGATGGGGGGGGGGGGGATAAAGCCACTTTGTGTTATTGAGGTTCAAATCTTTGATCTTGAATTCTGAGAGTTCCTCAATACCGTTGAAGAAATCTTTACCTAAGTAAAGTGCTCTTTTCCTAGCCAAGGCCGGACAATGGCAAAGAAAGTGTGGGACCGTTTTTTTTCGTCCTGGTTCTCACAGCTACGGCAGAAAGAGTTATGTGGTTGTATACCCAATTTTGCCGCATGCTCCCCTGTAGGCCAATGCCCTGTGCAGGTAGCAACAATCCTGGCTATGTCATGCCGTGGCTAGCTAGCTTACCTGCCTTCTCATTTCCCTCATAGCCCCTTTATCAAGTTCCTTGAGGGCTCCTCTCTACATTCCTGGACCAGTTTAGAGGGTGATAAAGCTGAATCAATCGCTTTAATAGCTGCCTGACTATCTGTTAGTCAAGCTACATTTTGGGTCTGTCGCATATCTTTAAGGACTATACAAGCTTCCCTTATCGCTAACAATTCTGCCTGGAATCACAGGCAAAATCGGGAAGTCTATAGGATTTTGAAATCTTAAGAGATTCACAGAAGACACCTGAACCAACACCGCACTCCATCTTCGAACCATCCGTGAAGGGCGTGAAGATAGTTGTGTCGAAGTTTTTCGTCACATCGCTTTCCTCCCAGTCGATTCTTGATGGGAGCAAGACCCTAAATTTCTTTGAGGTGTTTATGGTAGGGATGTAGTAATCGGTGGTTGTGGATAGGATGTCAGATGGTATCAGGCTTGTTTGGTTGCAGTGCCCGTAGCATAGAGTTTTCCAGCAGCCTATTTCTTTGAGTCCCAAGATACTGCAGGATACCTGATATTTAATAAAGAGGTCAATCGGAAGAAGGTCCAGAATGACGTTAAGTGCATCCGTTGGACAGGACCTGATCGCCCCTGATATCACTACCACCTTTGAAAGCTTGTAAGCTACGCCTTCCTCACCCGTTCTTCAATGTTAAGCTTCCAGTTTAATTTGGTGTCTAGTATTACGCCCCGATATTTAGCACTGAAAGACAATGACAGTGTTTGTCCGTTTAACCGAGGTAGAGTGAAAGGTGGTACCTTGGTTTTGGTGGTGAAAAGCATCAACTCGGTTTTGTTACTGTTAACACCAAGTTCTTCTCGAGGCAGTGGGAAGATGTTGACCATTTCCACGAGGGATGTTAAGACTTGGATGATCTACCAGAGTTTCACTGCCACCAGGATAGTAATACCTGTTTGCCTAATAGAGCTCCGGTCTTCAATTGTTCTTGCCTTGTTGTATATTAATATTACATTTCTAGCAAAATAAGCTATCCCAGCATACCTTTGTGCTTCTGTAAATCTTCTCCAAACATTGCAAGAACTTATGGCGTTCCTAATACAGTAGACGGTAGTTTTAAAGGTATTTGCAATATACATAGTTAAATTATTGCCTTTAAAATCGATTCCAATATTTCGAGTGAATACCTTCAGCTGTAATCAGGAAACACCAACTGATATCATAAACAATAAGAAACCATTGGTAAACATTTATTGCTCGTTAGTTCGCTGCAACCAAAAAAAAAAAAGGACTTGCTGTGACAAAAAACCGAAACCAAGACAATTTGTTGTAAATGTCAACATTTCTGCAATTTCGACCACCAGTTTGCTCAAAATCGAACTACCTGCCGTTCAAGGGGTAACTTCTCAATGGAATACGAAATTTTTGTGTCGTCTGGTTGGCAGAAGTTTCCGTAGCGAAACATTGTCAAAGCGCTTAAGCCACCTGTCCCGGTGGCACATGCCCAAAGTATCCTGTCGGAACAAATTCAAATGCAAATAAATATAAAGAAATGTGTGCCTTCCATGCTCATCTTTTGATTTGATATCTACTCAGTGTGCACCCTCGACTCGATTGTCCGATATTTACGATGACACTTAAACTTGGGGTCACCCTTGTGATTCACTTGTGCACAGCACACACCAAAATGAAACCCGAGAACCGTTCCGCAATAGCAATTGGCCTTTGTGTCGTTTGTGGTTATCTTTAAAATTGTGCAACAAAATCTAGTCGATAACAAATTGTGCCGCAAGTGTCACACTTGAAAGGAATCCGCTACCACCATGCAAAATCGCCGCGCGCCGGCCGCTCTCATCAAATCTGTTGATAAGACAAAAAATCCTCAGTGCAAAATTCAAAGAAGTTATTTCTCATTTCACCTTGTAAGAACAGCATGAGTCAGATTGAGGTAGGTATTTTTTTTTTCCTGGACCTTTGAGGTTGTATATTTTTTTTTTTCTCTAAAAGTCGGTACGGGTTACTGGGTCAAACACTTCGACGTTCGGTTGAGAACGTATTCATGATAATTCCTGGTCCTCGATTCTAAGAATTTGGAGACGTTTGAAGAACAACCCTTCTTTGGAAGTCATTAATCAAAACGCGATGCACGGAGAAAGTGTAACCGATAGACACCGAGACCGATCTTGATCTTGACCCATAAACAGAAAATTAAGACGTTAAAGGATAACACATGTGAGTTATGGTAACCGCATTATAATTACGCTCTATCGATCTTTCCTTTATATGACATAGAATGATCAGTTTGGCTTGTGGTTGACCAATTGAATGAGTGCCTATGACTTGTAAGGCGGTCAAAAATATGTAAGGGCGTGCTGGGCGATCCCATATCGGTGTTGGAATAAGTTACTTTCTCTTATCTTCTTCATTAATTAATCGGTGTTGGTTTTTTATAACCACAATTATAATTAGGTATGTAAAGTCAAAGGTTCTAATTTAAAATACAAACAACAAGCGCAGTGGAGTGGTATATCTTGGACGTAATGTTAGATATATCTAATTATTAATATGGTTTACGGAAGGGATGGCCTACGGTTGAAAATGTTATAGTTTATTGTTTCAAAGTGGTTATAAACGTGCTTGCTAATAAAAAAGCTGATTTATGTGACTTAATAGAAGTAGCTACATAAAGCCATAAAGGGATCTTCATTTCAACGAATGACAGATTAAAATTAACTAGTCGACCCAGCTCTTGAAATTCAATTCTTCATTCATTCTTCACGTGCTTATCAACATCTGTCGCCTTGACGGATTTGTGTACTCTGAATCTGAAGGCCCGAACCCATAGAATCCGTTTCATCCGTTCCGGCAACGCATCCGTGTACGTTGCCGGATGCGATGAATTTGAGGTGACCCAATGAATGCGTTGACGTTTTTGACAGTTGTTGTCAAAACAAGTTGCAGATTTATGAATTATTAATGGCGTTTTTAATTGGCAATCTGGAATCTGAAAAAAAGCATTCTGATTTTAAAATCAGAAGGGAATTCTCTTCTTTTCAGAATCAGAACTGTCACTTTTGCCCAATTGAACGCATTCAGAATGCTTTTTTTTACTTCCAGATTGCCAATTAAAAACGCCATAAGTTGAGTGGACACATTCTTATAATTTTGTGAAGTAAAAGTACTTTTATTCTTGTGTTTGATTTGCAACTTAATAAAAAAAAGCAAAAAATGTTCTTGTCAATATAGCCTGACCAATTCTAAGTCGGCAATCTTAACTAGTGTTTAAGATAATAAATAAAGTATAATTATTAATGAATTATAACACTGTGATTTGACATTTCCAACTGTTTATGTTTACATAACTTCACTTTTTTTAATTATACTTAATGTTTCAAACAATATCGGTTCAGAATATTTGAAAAAATATACAGTAACTGCACATCTGGAAAACAAATGATATGTAATTCATGTACATTTTCTTTAGCCGTGTAAAGGGTACCACTGAAATAGTGTTATACTACGTTTCCACCTGCCCTTGATCCAAAATTAATCAGAGTAAATTAAGAATAGATCTGGACTTTTGTCGAACTTTGATTAGATGAAAATGTGGTATTAGTAGTATGATACTACGTTTTCGTCTAATAATATTAATATTATGTAACATGTACCCTAAATCCCAGCTATGTTAATCCCAGATTTTTTCTTATAATTTGCACACTAAAGGAGCTGTTTTCGTCATGCCATTAGGAATTAAGGAAGTGGTTAAAAAGTAAGTGTTGGTCTTGGTGTACATAGGTCTTGAATTCCTTAAAATTGCAATGATTGGGTAAAAACGGAGTGTGGAAGGGAGTTCCACATTCGCGTAGTACGGCTAAAGAACGATTCTCTATACTTAAGAGTACGTCCGAAGTTGGGCTCGAGGGTAAACTGATGGGCATTCCTGGAAGCGCGGGTATTAAGGGTTTAAGGGGAGGAATGCAACTGGCTATTTCTCTAGAGCACTTACCGTAAAAGTAACGATAAAACAGAGAGAGACACGAAACGTTTCGACGGTGGTCTAAAGGAGTGAATGAATCAGTAATGTCTCTATCACCGATCATTCTTACAGCTCTTCTTTGTATACCATCCAAGAGGCTTAAGTAAGTTACTGGAGCCCCAGCCCAAAGATGGGAATTGTACTCAAGCTTTGGACGGATATAAGACTTATAGATGACAGCCAGATCAGACGGGGAGAAAAATTTATTACATCGTCTTAAAAAACCCAAACATCTTGCGGCATTTTTGGCGACATCGCGTATGTGCTCGGTCCACAAGAGGTGGTCAGTGATGCACATACCGAGAATCTCGAAATGTTCAGTCTCATTGATGCTAACGATACAAGGCAGTATTGGATTTTTGAAGCGTTAATCTCTACACGGGTTTTTATTCCCCATTGTAAAATGCTCTTTATGTCAGAGTTTAATGTTATTATATTTTGCCGTTGCAGTTCCACATCTGAAGAGGAAAGATGTATGTCTGGGAACGAAAAGCTAGGGGTACTATCTTCAGTGAAATAATTTATTTGATTAGAAGTTACAAGAGATCATTTATACAAATAAGAAAGATGGTCGGAGACAAAACAGAGCCCTGGGGCACACCAACATTTATATTGTGGGTTTCAGACTTGAATCCGTCCAATACAACTTGTTGTTCTAATCTATAGCGAAGTAGCGAATCATCGATACCGAAGGCAAGCATTTTAAAAAAAGAGCAAGATGCCAAACTTCAAATCTAATGACTATCAAATGCCTTTGTAATATCAAGTGAAACATTCAAAACAATGTAAATATTTGTTCCACTGTTCGGTGAGATAAACCAGTGGACCTGTTGCTGCGAAAGTCGTATTGCCGGTCATTAAGATGCTTTCGGTCTTCGAGGTATTTCTTGAGCTGATATTTTATCAGCGTTTCCATGACCTTAGAAAAAGGGGACGTAAGTGCAATCGGACGATACTTGGAGGGAGAAGAAGAATCGCTTTTTTGGGATTGGCTACACAAATGCTGTTTTCCAACTCCTCGGAACGAGCCAAGAGAGTTGGAAAAGCTTACGCAGGGTTTTGCCAGGGTGGGAAGAACACCTCTTCAAAATAATAGCGGGGATACCATCCGGACCAGCGGATTTATGTATGTTGAGGTCTTCAAGGATTCTCACCACAGCACGAGTGTGGAAGATTTGTCCTATGGAACCATTGACGCGCTCAAGAGCTGGAGGAGTCATGGCACTCGTGGAGGCAATATGCTTGCAAAAAGGTTAGCTTTCGCGAGAGAGCTTGCAACTGGAGTGTCATCGTCAACGAGCGTATGGGGACTGAGGAAACAAATGACCTAAAATTCTTACTGCCCTTGGGACATTGCAGTATTTTTTTATTTAATTTTTGGTCATATAAAATTTTTTTTTTTTACTTCCAGGAATAACCTTTAACGAAAATTGGTTTATCAACTATACAGACATCGAGTTTCCAGACGAATCGAAATGGCTACTTTCACTTGGAAGCAAGTTTGCTATCCCAATAACCTACAAAAATTTCTCTCCAATACACATAATAGCAGACGTAGAACAATGTATACAAAAAATCGAAGACGAGAATGATAAAGATGATGCCAGACAAAAAATCGCAAATAAAATAACAACATACAAAAGAAAAATCAGACATACATCGAAAGAAAAGTTCATTTTAAAAGTATTTGACACAACAAACAAAATTATAAGAAAATACAAAAACGAAATCATCATTACTAACGCAGACAAAGGAAACAAAACAGTGGTTATGTATCAAACTGATTACAAAAACAAAATGAATGAATTATTAGATGATAGAACAACATATAAGACATCAAGAATAGACCCAACATCCAAATTACAAAATACCAACAACAACATAGTCAATAATTTATTCAAGCTCAACTACATAGATGCCAAGATCAAATCCAAACTTTACTGCTCTGCAGCGTTGCCACCTCGTCTATACGGATTACCCAAGATACATAAACCCAACCTCCCACTAAGACCGATCTCCTCTTCAGTTAATGTACCGTGTTACCAACTATCGAAATATATTGGTGAAAATCTTAAAACGATTATCTCCGAAAAATATAACATCAAAAATTCAAACGAACTAAAACAAAAATTATCAAACATTAACATAACAGACGATGAAATATTAGTTTCTTTTGATGTAATCTCACTCTTCACCAATATCCCAACATACTTAGCAATAAAACAGATCATGGCAAAATGGGACATAATCAAAGAAACAACCAAAATTCCAAAAAAACAATATCATGAAATATTAGAATTCTGCTTAAAAGACAACAATTATTTTAAATTTGATAGCAAAATCTATATCCAAACATTCGGAATGCCCATGGGCAACCCACTGTCACCTACCATAGCGGACATTGTACTTGACAACCTATTGGACAATTCATTAGAAGCTTTAAAAAAAGTAAACATCGAAATAAAATTCATTGTCAAATATGTGGATGATATACTTGCAGTGATCAATAAAAAAGACGAACAAATGATACTCCGAACATTAAATAACTATCACAACAAACTACAATTCACAATAGAAAAAGAACAAAATCAATCCATAGCCTACCTGGACTCAAAAATTTACAGAATAGACAACCAAATAACATTCGATTGGTACTCAAAACAGACATCCTCAGGTAGAATGATAAATTATCACTCGACACAACCCATAAGCCAAAAAATCAATACTGCTCGGAATTTCACCAACAAGATCTTGGATATAAGTGACACACAATTCCACAACGAAAACATTTCAAAAATAAGAAGTATTCTAAAAATGAACAATTACCCAACACACATAATCAATAACCTGATAAACAATAAAACGAAACAAAAATATTGCAACAGTAATGACAACAATAATAAAAAAACAACAATAGAAAATACAGATGGCAACCCTAAAATTTTCTTTAGAATCCCCTTCATACCCAAGCTAACTCAACAACAACAATTACAGGAGATCATCAAAAACAAAGACATATCATTTGCATACAAATCAAACTGCACTTTAAAAAAACTCTTCACAAACACAAAAACACCTATAGACAAAGAACAGCAACACAATGTAGTTTATGAAATTGGTTGTAAGGGAAATGCAACAACAAAATGCAAATGTGTCTACATTGGAACAACAAAAAGAGCTTTAAGCGTGAGAATAGCTGAGCACAAAGCAGACATAAGAAAAAAGAAAACAACAACTGGACTAGCCCAACATATAAACGAAACAAATCACTCAGCTGATTTTGACAACATTAAAATATTGGACAAAGAGAGTAAAGAGAACACAAGATACACACTAGAAAGTCTACGAATACAGCAAAAACTGACGACAGCGATGAACACGAAAGAGGACAAAGACAACATAAAGAAAAACTACAGTGTGGCGATCAAGAGTCTGTGATATAGTTTTAAGTTTTTTGTGTGCTAAATTTCAAATTATATTTTGTGAGTTTTGAATGTTGTAATTTTGATTTTTATTAATTTTTAATTTTTATTCATTTATTTATTTTATTAAATTTTGTCTACAATTTGTTTTTCATTGCAATAAAATAATAGATACCCCTGAAGAAGTTGGAAAAAACCAACGAAACGTCGGGAAAAGGATGAAATAAAGTTTGTTTTATTTGCATTCGGAAACCACTGATCTGTAAGCCTGTCAACACACACTATTTTCATATAAAATTTTGGTCCGACGAATATCGGTATTCCAGGCCTTCCTGTCTCTTTTTAAACTTGTTCCGGTTTTCCTCAGTTGGATTGGCTCTGAAACACCGGAACCTGACTTCTTTTCCGTGATAACCTCTTTACTGCTAGAGTAAAATCATTAAAAAAGGTTAAACATTTTCATTCCCAAAACAATCAGTAGTAATCATATTTGCGGTGGAGTCTACGTCACTATCAAGGAAGCATAGTGACCAGTTAAAGATATGGAAGAAGTTATTGAGACCGTCTCAGTTAGATTTCTCGTATTGCCAT
The DNA here is from genome assembly GCA_920937365.1 of Sphaerophoria rueppellii. NCBI lineage: Eukaryota > Metazoa > Arthropoda > Insecta > Diptera > Syrphidae > Sphaerophoria > Sphaerophoria rueppellii. Next base: position 79,960,828 of record CAKKXW010000003.1, read on the forward strand.
AGGGTTCTTTGTGGAACTCTTTCTTTCATCGATAATGTATTTATCAGGGTCAAGAGTGTTTTCTGCTTGGCCATTAATATCCGATATTCGATAAGGCTCAGTGACAGGCTGAGTCAAATGGTTAAACTCAGCAAAGATATCAGCATTCAGCACATATTCCTTCGGGTATTGTCGGGCCTGAATGGAGAAGCCACGAAGAATTGTGACATGAAATCGCCCGTAATAACGATTTCAGTGTGAAGGTACAGCGAAACAATTCTTTGGATGAAATCGGACAGAGCATATCAAATTCGAGAGAAGTTAAAGCTCTATCCAGGTTTGGGATCCGATAAAGAAAAACAATAGTGAGTGATGTGCATATTTACGGAGAACTTAAACCACATAAAATTGAAAAAAGAGTTGGAGCAACGTCCATACTGATACTGTGTTAAGAATTGGTAAGCAACATCATTCCTAATGTAAATGGCGAGACCATAGTGGAGAGAGAATAATGGCACTAAAGCTATACTCATGGATAAAAACTTTAGAAGGATCGAAATTTTCACCCACTTGGGTTTCACTCAGCGCCAAAATAGCTAGCCTGTTAAACATAGTGTGGGTGTACGTGGCAAGAAGGCTGAGACAGAACAAGACATTAATACAACAGAAAGAGACAGATAAACACATTGGCGCAAAATTATAGTCCACTAATGAACAATTTTAAGAGAATTTAGTGTGATACTAGCTTAAAATGACGTTTGAGTCATGACTGAAACGTCATTTTAAGCTATAGTATCACACTAAAGTTGTTCATTAGCGCACTATAATTTTTCGATATTGCAATAAAGTACACATAACATCAACCAACGTGGCACAGAGGAGGAGACATAGGTTTTTATTGCCTCATATTTATGCACGGGTGGCCTCAGATAAGTTGTCAATTTTTGTAGAAAAAGAATGCTGCTGAAGCTGGGGCTTGAACCCTCAGCCCTTGGCTAAGCTACCCTATCCTCTGAGCCATGGCCACCTGCATTGACATAATAATGCCAATTTTGATTTCTTGAACTGCGGGTCGTACAAGTACATATCACAATCTTGAGGTCAAAGCAAATTATGTAATTGAATAGAAGAAACCTGCATTATCAGTGGCATAACCCTATTACCAATATTCAATTGATGTCCTAGCGTTCTTTGTATCAACCGAATTTTCAAAGTTAAGGTCTCTAAGAGAGCACAAAGTTTCTGCAATGTTTTCCCTTCCCACTTTGCTACTGAGTGCCGCCCGAAACAATACGATTCTTGGAGACGTGTCCTGACCGTTTTCATTGGTCTCTCGTCAGCCGATATTAATGTGAATAAAGTTGTCAGCTTTGTGTATTCACCTGGGCGCAGGGTCATAAGTCCACAGGCCAAAAGTCCATAATGGACTTTTGACCCAATCTGGTGGGTTAAAAGTCCACAAATCAATTATGGACTTTTAACCCACCATAGTGGGACAGAAATCCACACAAAATGTGTGTGGACTTCTGACCCAAATTGATTTTCTTACTATTGTAAGAAAAATAGAAAGAAGTACAACTTTTTGGGTTTTACTGATGATGAATAATAGATAGGTATAAAAATTATTTGAATGGAATCGTTGATCGTTGGTTGGATCGTTGGAATCGTTGGTTGATCGCATATGTCGCACATTCTGGGCACGTAATATTTTAACTGAAGTTATATATTTTTAAGGACATATGTACGTAGGATTACAAGAACAAAACAAAAAATAGTAATAATAGTAAACATTATGAAATTTTGAAAACGTAATGTAATCACAAATCATACTAATTTATAAACATTGTGTTGTGGTTAAAAAATAAATTTGTGATTAAAAAAAATTAGCGTGATGGCGAATATGTTTTAAAAATTATATGAGTGAGGACTCGGAGCTCAGAGCAAAAAATATTTTGTACCTTATCATTGGCAGCGAGCGAAGCGAGCGAAAAAAAATTAGCCCATAAGAGAATCAATTTGGGGTGTGAAAATAAAAAAATTCGCGCGAATTTTTTTATTTTCACACCGCAAATTGATTCTCTTATGGGCTAATTTTTTTTTCGCTCACTTCACTCGAAATCAAACCAAACCCATCTTGAATTATCCGAATCGGTATGATCCCTTGCTCAGTCGAAAGTGAAAAAAAAATGCTCAATATAAATCATTGAAAAGAGAATCTGCTTTCAAGACACTTGTATGCATCACAAGATTTGTATTGGTTGCTTTTCTTAATTAACTAAACGCGCAGACACTAAGTTCATTTTAATTTATTTCATTTTTGCCAAAGCGAAGACACTGAAAAAAAGAAGAACTTGAAATTCTTTTATGAATCATAGGTTTAAACTTTTCTCTTTTTATTTTTTAATTTATTGAATTTGAAAATTTCAGTCATTTTTCTATTTTTGTGACAAAGTAAGTAAAATAAATTACTGTTGGTCTTTCTTTACACTATGTATAACTTATGGACTACTGACCCACTTTTTTGTGGATTTGTAACCCACTCAAGTGGGTTAAAAGTCCATAATTGGTTTATGGACTTTTAACTCACCAGAGTGGGTCAAGAGTCCATTATGGACTTTTGGCCTGTGGACTTATGACCCTGCGCCATTCACCTGTGCCTTGCTGGATACTTGCGAATGCCTAGAATTATGAATCTTCAGGAAAATCTTTACTGTGATGGGGAATTCGTTTATTCTTGCAAGACCAAACTTTTTCGGTAACTTTTGCGATGGCAACGAGAAAATCTGAAAAAAGATCGTCAGATTGGGGTCAACATGCATACTGCATATTGATGAACACACAATACATATACTGAACAAACTGGAAACTGCCCTGCCAGCTATTATGTTGTTCCTGCAAGCGAAAATGCCTTTGTAAAAAGAGCAAATACATATATAATTTGACTAATTTGTGCGTCATTAATTTTATTCAGGGCCTTGATTAGAGCGGGAGGATGTACCTTGTTAGCTTGTTCGATATGCATGTCGGTGGCTGAGTGTTTGACTTTGTATCGTCGCATCTTCACCTCTTGTCGGCAATTCTTTTTTGCACGCATGTTCTTTAAATCTGCTGCGCCTTGGACCTCTTAATTAAATCTTGTTTCCGCCAGTGGTTAAGAGTAGACCACCAAGATGAATGACATTCTATGTTCTGCTCTTCTGAAATATTTTAATGCATTATAAATTTCCAAAATTTACTTGTTTTTTCACCTTTTGACTTTAATTGATGCTGAAAGGCTAAGGGTACCCTAAGTGTTATCTCAAAGTTAGGTCCAATTTCTCTTTTCGGCCGACAATGGACCAAAAATCAGCTTCCAGTTCAATTTAAAAATTTCACATGTGAATTTGCTTCGACCCCGAACGCGATGATCAGAAAATATGTTACGTAACAACGAATCTCCCCCAAATCTCAGTATTGAACACTGTTTTCGATTCTTTATACTTTTTTTTGCGGTCAAGATGAATGAAGGAAGAGATTTCGCAAGGTGATCAATTTGGCGCTTTGGCTACGCAAAATCCACAACACCATTACTTGATTCTTGTTCTTCGGAGTGTTCGGGAAAAAAAGGTTCCCACTATAATAATACGATGAAGATGGTGCTTCCAAATTAAGTTAAGTGTTTGACCCTCCTGCCATCATCCGGTAATAAAGTCAGTAGGAGGATTACGACGAATACAAAGCTAATATTTGTTTTTCGAAACATATCCTGATTGATCTTTGCATCCATATTGATCAGCAGCGCCTTCTTCTTTTGCCTCCAAATAATGAACTTTGATTGAGACTTTTGTTCACCGTGCCCTGATCATAGCTGTCGATTTTGGGAATGATCACGTTTCTCAATTCAGAGGATGATCCCCAAATTAAAGTCTTCTCATTTATTTTGGTGTTGACCGAACTTCCGCCAGACAGTGTTGCTGCAGATTTGGGCTCCTGAGGAAGACCGAAAGAACGGCGACGGCGATCATCATCGATTGATTAAGACATTGAAGGAGGATTTTGTTTGTTTTTCGGGGAATCTTATGGGAAATTAAATGTTTCCACCTTGCGGTTTAGCCGATTATTGGATTGAAAACATATATGTATACATTATTAGTTAGTATTGGGAATTATAGGGTGAACGTTTCGGATAATATAGTAAAGTGTTGTATAAAGAGTTTCAGATGTTAAAAGAGTATATGTCTGCCAAAATGTCGAGGTTGAAAGAACAACTTAGAATTTGAGAATAAATATTATACAGTGCCTTGCATAAGTATAACCGCACCCGGAAAATGCATTTAAAAGAAAACCTTCAATAGGAATGACTCCTTACTATTTTTTTATTGAGTTGCATCACTGATCAAGCAAATTGAGAAGAAAATAAAGTACCGTTATTTCCTCTCCTGGTGTTTAAAAACTAAAAACAGATTTTAATGTATTGCAAAAATATAACCGCACTTATTATTTTTGTTTTTTCTTTGTTTTAAGTTCATTTTTAACAAAAAATTAATATGCAATTTTGTTGCCTCTGTTTTCCACCAATCCTATAATTCTTTTTGGCATACTATTAACTAGATTTTTTAATATAGAGTCATCTAAAGCGTTCCATTATGTCAAAACTGCCTATCGCAGCTCAGCAACACTAGCAAATTGCTTATTATGGGCATAAATTTTGCGAGTTAAAATTCCCCAAAGATTTTCGATGGGGTTGCAATCTGGAGAATGTGACGGCCACTCCATCAAATTAATGTTTTTCGATTCGAACCAATCCAAACTTTGACGACTTACATGAATTGGGGCATTATCTTGCTGGAAGACATGCTCAACTCGGCGAAATCGTCTTAAATAAGGTACCGAATTCTCCTCAAGGACCGAAGTGTAGTCAGAACTGTTCATTCTGGTAGAGGTGAAGGCAAGTGCAACCTTACCACGCTCGCAGAAGGCCCCCCAAACCATACAGCTGCCACCACCAAAGTTCCTCTTGGAAAAAACTTTTTCTTTTTCCTCAAATCGTGCCAATATCCACTAAAACCATCTGGTCCATCGAGATTAAACTTTTTTTCATCATTAAAAATAACCTAATAAAAAACATTCATTCCAGTATGCCATTTGGAATAACGAGATTTTAGTGTAGATTAATAGAAAGTCACTTACGGTTTTCCAATCCCGATTTATGTTTTGGCGGGCAAATTCCAATCTTTTTTGTTTGTGGGCTGCTGTTAAATTTGGAGCTGGCACCATTTTTCCCCGAACAATCACTCCACTGCTTTTTAAAGCACGAGAAACGGTTGAAACCGAAACTCCTAAACCCAATTCGTTACGAAATTTCGGCAAGGAATGCATTGATTAAACGCCTCTTGTCGCGACGTGTCAGCGTCTGCGGACGCCTCGGTCTTATTTTTGTTCCATAAGATTCTGGATGTTTTTAAAAATTTCGAACGACACGATCTGATCGTAAAATTCGTCTTCCAATAGCCCTAAGACTTAAGCAGCTTGATTTTCGGCCAAGATTTTGCCTTTTTCAATTTCGCTTAAATGTGTACCACGTGGCATTGTTGTTTTTTTATTTAAAAGCACTTGACTGAATGCAGCGTCAAAGAGATTTGCATTGTGCGGTTTTATTTTTGCAATACATCAAAATCTGTTTTTAATTTTTAAACACCAGGAGGAGAAATAACGGTACTTTATTTTCTTCTCAATTTGCTTGATCAGTGATGCAACTCAATAAAAAAAATAGTAAGGAGTCACTCCTATTGTAGGTTTTCTTTTAAATGCATTTTTCCGGGCGCGGTTATACTTATGCATGGCACTGTATATATTTTTTTACAAAACAATAAAATAGATTCCTTTTTTGTGTTGACTATCAATTTCTTATATACGAAACTTGACTACAAAATATCAATTCTTTTTGCCTGTGTTGAGCCGTGGTTTCCTTTTCAATAAATAAAATATCAAAAATAACACTTAACCATAAATTTCGTGATCCTTGTGATGATTCTTAAGGAATGCGGAAACAAAGATTTTTCTGTGAAAAGAAATTCCATTTCCCGTTTTGAAAGATATCAGATTGAAATATGCTCGCTATCACGAAAAACAATGGTATTTCTCTCATTTTTAAGGGGTCCAACAATTGTACCTTGGTGCCAATAACTGTGCCTTTTCGCAGCCTTTTCCTATTTTGATGTTTTTATAAGCTTCTTGGTTTATTTAACATTTTTTGTGATAATTTTAAATAAGAAAAAACATATAACTCACTCTTTAAATGCGAGAACAATTTGCAGTTTAAAGTGAAAAACTGCTTAGGGGTGCCAACCATTGCACCCGTTACGGCGTTACGCTATTCGATATTTTTCAGTTTTGTGAGACAAGTGGTTCACCATCATAAATGGAATACCTACATCAACAAATATTTTAACACTTTAAATAATAGCTGAGTTTGGAAGAAGCTTGCGCTACTAACTACTAACTATTAACCAGGAAACTAATGACTTAATATCGCGGTGTATCCTACTTTTGGTTGATTCTGAATCTTGGAAACAATGGGCGTCTTTATCTGTCAAACGAACTTGCATATAATCACGACTCAACTTGCAGTTTTAAGGTGAGAGTAAGAGACTCTGCACCAAAAAATCCCTGATTCCGACATTGATTGCCTAGAAATGTCGTTGATTAAAAATATTCGACCAAATAACATCTTAAAAACCAAAACCTAAATAACATAACACAACTAGAAACATTTAAAATGTTTGTACAACTCGTAGGTAAAAATAAGTCCAAGTTTTTTGCAAGGAAGCCCAGTGCCACTCTTCCGAATACTAAAAATTCTGGCAATGACAAACGGAAAGGAGCTGTATTTATCAACTAGCAGTCGCTTGCGACTTCGTCCGCCTCTCCCTCGTCAACCCGCCAGAGTAGCATTATGACTTTGACTGTCCAACACAAAAAGAATTATAATGGTATAACCAGTAAATCCTGAGATTACCGCGTTCAAACGAACAAACTCTTCGGCTTCCGTTTTTTGCTTTATTTTTCACTGATGCTTCACTTCTATTGGTCGCAATATAATGTATAATTTTAATAATATAATTTAATTTAAAAAGATAAACGCTTTCAAACAAACAGAAAGATTAGTAATTTTTTGCCATTTTTTCAACATTTTCAACAGATTCTTTGGTCCTATTAGTTGCAGCTTGATGTTATATAACCTAAGTCCTTCCTCAAGTAATGAACTAAGAGAATTGTTATATTTGATTTAGTAGTTCCTGAGAACACCACGTTCAAGCAAACAACAGAAGCCTTCAAAAATGAATATTTTTTGCCTTTTTTTCCTCATTTTTCCCTGACGCTGCGCTCCTATTGGTCAAATTGTTCGATTTGATTAAGCAGTTCCTAAGATAAGCGCGTTAAAACCCAGACAAATTATTATTTTTGCCGTATTTTCCACAGATTCTTCGTTCCTATTAGTAAAGTAGCCTAAAGCCTTCCTCAATTAATGGACTATCCAACACAAAAAGAATTATACCATTTGAACCAGTAGTTCCTGAGATCACCGCGTTCAAATGAACAAACTCTTCAGCTTTATATATTAGTATAGATTATCACTAGATGACTATGATACAGTAATATAGCGTCTTGTGTGTTAGTTTTGTCATACAAGAATTGTTTCAAACTTGTTTGTTATGCAGTTGAAAAGGGGAAATTCGCTCAGCAGACAACATAAAACGTGCTTTTTCAGGTTATCAACCAATGGAATAAAGCGCATATACAGTTCATTAGAGTGGTAAAAAAAAAGAATTTCATTGGTGGAGGAATGGAAACAAAACAAGGTGATGGTGAACTAGTTCTGGCATACGCTCGATATGATGGTTTGGCTCTGGATGTGGTAAAACAAGTTATAGAGGGGAAAAGTATGTTTCAGACAAGACAATATACAGGTTCCTTCAATGTTGCTGATATTTACAAACAAATTTTGAATGGAAAAACTAATCTTATTATAATTTGTGTTTTCTTCTACAGTTTCAATGCTGTTTTTCTATTTTCTTTACTAGGATCGAAGTTGCAATGCTTTGCGTCTTTGAGCCTAATCTAACATGGTTCCCCTCAGTTAATGCTGGCCGCAATTCGTGAAGCTTTTCAGCTGAAGCTATAAATCTATCTAATAATATTCTTCAGTTCGACTGTGGCTCAAAGTTAACCCTCGAGACTTAATTTCAAAAGGACTGTGGAGCTTTCAGACAAAGCAAATGTTTAGCATAATTGAATTAGAGCTTTCGTTTGGAGCCCCACTGTGTTACAAAAAATAGGTGAATCTTCTCTTCCCTCCAACTATCGTCCGATTGCACTTATGTGAATTATTCTTTCTAAGGTCATGGGAACGCTGATAAACTATCAGCTCAAGAAATACCTCGAAGACCGAAAGCAGTACGGCTTTCGCAGCATCATCAGGTCCACAGGTGATCTGATGGAGAAAGTAAGATAAAGTCTTGCATCTTGCTCTTTTATCGAAAATGCGTGCTTTCGGTATCGATAAATTATTCCTTCGATGGATTAGAAACTTTTTTTTGCACCATTCAATACGAGTTGTATTGACGGATTCAAGTCTGAAACTCCGACCCTCTTTCTCTTTTCGCCATCAAAATCTTAAACAAATTGACAAAACCGACATTAATCTGTATATAACTTTAAACGCTTGATATCAATAAAGAAGTGGCAAAGTCGGAATTTAAGGCTTAAGTTCTTTATTTGTCAAACAAACGAGCTGGGATTCAAACTTGAAATAAGTAAGTGCAAATCAAATTAAATGATGCTTCCAATGAATACGTCAAGAAAAAATTATGACTTAAACCGATGATATCTCGGACATAACCGGTCTTTATACAGATTTAACTTTGTGCTTGTTTTAAAAACCATGATATATTATGTATATGTCTACTAAGGACATATCGTCATTTTGGAATCTATTACTCCTCTTCTGCTTTGCCATATTAAGTGTTGTGTTAACTTCTATTGCATTGGTCAGTGCATTAGTATAAAAAGCATGACCCCACACAGTGTCTTTGTTGTTGATGTTGAAAAAGTTAAAACTTACAAGAAAAAATCCCCTAACACATATCTGAACGTACTTAAGGCATTTGAGTCTTCTTTTCTCTTAATATTGGCATCTTAACACTTATCGCTCCTGCTGGGTGTCCTCAAGTCTCAAATTGAGTCTTCTTAAAAGCCACACGCAAATCATCAGAAAAAAAAAAACAAAACAAAAAAAACTGTCCTAAAATCTCGACGGAGTCATTCGATATTTGATCCAATTTTCCACCTCATTTGTTCCCAATGGGGCATTTAAGGACCGACCAGCAGCCAACAGAAAGCCACAATCGCTACTAAAGCAAGGGATCAGAAGCTTCTCTCTCTCTTGAAAATTATAATGTTCGTTAGAGGCTTAGAGGTCCGTTCTCAGTAAATATGTGTGCTGTGTTTTTGTTATTGTTCTTGGGTGTCGAAGAATTCGTGTTTGAAATTCCGAGCCGAAATTGGGATAAAGGAGACAGATAAACCAAAGAAGATTAAAGTTAATTCTTTGTTCTCTTTATTTGCCATAAGCAAGCTCTCTTGTCAATTCTTGATAACACCTTTTTAAAAAAGCATATTATGTGATCTTTTAATGATATTCAGATGTATTTTAATGTGGGTCACCTAGTTTTCATTGTCTTCCTTATATGCTGATTCCACTGACGCTAAACACTAGATTTAGCGAAGTAGATTAAGAGTAAATCTCGACTTTTCTGGAATTTAGCGTAGTTAAAACGTAGTATTATACTAAACGTACTATTATGCTACGTTTTGGTTGACGAATATATACCCTAAATCCCATAAAAGTCGAGATATGTTCCTAATCTACTTCGCTAAATCTAGTGATTAGCGTCAGTGGAATCAGCATATTAGGGAATTGTTAACTCCAGATAGACCTCATTTGTCATTTACTCAATAAACAGACCATCACATTTGGACTACTTCCATTCCTCAGAATCGACAGCGCTCGTGCTGTCTCCTTACGTAGCACGAAATCTCGTCAACCTGTCCTATTTAAATAATTTGCGTGTCGATCGATTGACAGACGTACCGTTGGCAACATGCCAAATGCGATTAACTTTGTTTTTTTTTTATAATTCTTTATGGAATTTTGTTAAATGTGAGAACAATGTAAAAAATTGTCAATTAACTTCCAAATCTGTCTTAAATTTTAGTTTGCAGATTGGAGTGTCTTGTAGACCGGTGAAAGTATAGACTTTTGGTTTTGTGAAAAAATGCAAATGTTTTCTTGAACCCTTACTTGCAAACTACTTACATATAAAATATAGACTACAAATGAGTCAAGGAACTCTCTGTAGGTTGAGTATGTTTATTTTTTCTTCAGTCTACAGCGAAATTCGTGTATGTATTAACATACATACATGGCATATAGTGAAGTGTACTGCAAACAAAAAATATAATGAGAACTCCAGTCCTATTGAAAGATAACTGCTATGGCATGTGTCAATATTGTTGAATATATCATCAGAATTTTCCGATTTTCACATTTAATTTTTATTTGACAAACAATGGCCCCCATTAATAAACATGCATGCAGCCCGTTTTGTTTGTTTGTTTTTTTTTTCTGCCTTGCTTCCTATTAGAACCAGACGCACGAGAACTTATGAGGCATAACAGCTTACTGACCATACTCACAAGAAGGCCAGATCAACCGTGTGTGCAATATTGTTGGGGTTGAATTATTATACGGATCCTTTCGTTGTTCTTTGACTTGAAATCTAATTTAATTTATTTAATTAACAACTTCTTCACTTTTCCCTTTCATGAACACAAAAATATAAAATAATGTTCCTCTTTGTTTTTTGGGCGCTCGTTCAGTTGGAACCGAACCTGATCTTTCGGCACATTAAAATGTAATATTAACCACTCTTTGCTTCAAACAAAAGCCCCTATCACTATGATGTTTACATTCAACTTTGATTGTGAAAAAGTTTCCGTCGGAGTAGTAATTTATGGTAATTTATATATTACGGTTAAGTCTTAATATTCGCTATTAGGACTAGGGCTCGGACACGGTCTCGTACTCGGGCACGGGCTCGAAGTCGAACTCGGACTCGGATTGAGACTCGAAATCGGACTCGGACTTGAACAGCAAGTTTTTCTTTTTTTAATATTTGCATCCTTTCAAGGGATTTTGGATTCCCTTTTTATGCCAGAGACACAGTGAGTGCATTAGGAAGATAGGAAGGGGTAGGAAAAGAAGTTGTCGGTGTACATTGGTCTTGAATTCTTGAACATTGTAATGACTGGGAAATACAGAGTGTGGATTGTGGAAGAGAGTTCCACATTCGCGTAGTACGGCTATACGGCTACGGATTCTCTATAGTTGAGAGTACGCCCGAAGTTGGGCTCGAGAATAAACTGATGGGCATTCCTGGAAGCGCGGGTATGACGGTTGAATTGTTTAAGGGGAGGAATGCAACTGGCTATTTTTCTAGAGCACATACCGTAGAAGTAACGATAAAACAGAGAGAGGCACGAAACGTTACGACGGTGGTCTCTAAAGGAGTGAATGAATCAGTGATGTCTCTATCACCGATCATTCTTACGGATCTTCTTTGTATAGCATGCAACAGGCTTAAGTAAGTTACTGGAGCACTCATTTGTACAATGCTGTTTAAGTCAGAGTTTAATGAGCTTATCATATTTTGCCGTTGTCTTCGACTTTGTCTATCATCGAAATATATGGATCTGAACGCATGTACCATGATAGAGCATCGATTTCACCAAGAAATACCACGTCCTTACACTATGACATTCGATGGGTTCCGGAAGAATGTTATCTTCATCATCATCGGCCTGGCCAGATGCTCATCTTTCCAGCGCAAATTTTGTCTGCCTCGGTGTCTCTTGAATTGTTGATACTGCAAATGACTTTCCGGGCCGGTAAGTCTTAGCTCATGCAAATACGAGGTAAGTATCGAGCCCATTGAAGTTTGCCAAGCTTAATTTTTGTTCATCAGGTCTGCTTCGCGGTATATTTGATAAATCTCGTGTTTATATCGTCTACGGAATCGTCCTTCCTCACGAACGGGGCCAACTATTCTCCGTAATCATACATATGATCATAAACATACTAAAAAGACCACTTATTTTGGGATAGTTCGTAATGATTCAAATTTGTTGACCTTGCATTAAAAATATTTATTTGTTCCGCTTTTGACTTCAATTCTAGGTAATTTCGAGACGTTTTTGGAGCAATCCTATAGAATCATTAATCAACGTAAAGAACGCTGACGCCGTAAACTGTCTGCATTATTATTATTATTATTTTTTTTTTTTTCAAATAAAGCAAAACCCGATAGACACTGAAGTCGATAGACGACAGTGACCACAAAAATTGAATTAAGATGTTAAAGGATAACTCAGATGAATATTTCTTAACCTCATTATAATTAAGGACAATCAATCTTTGGTCCGCGTGTGCTTATGGTCGCGTCTGACCAAGTACACAGGTCAGGTTTAAAATGAAAAGAAATGGTAGGCGTGTTCGTCGATCCTATCGGTGTTGAGATTAACGATATTCTTTTAGCGCCGCGGATAATTTATTGATGTGGATTATAATCGGTTAAATAATATGGAATGAAATATGCTTGATTGTAAGCCCTCAATTTGAAATACAAACATATATTTTTATCGGATTAATTTTGTTTTGTTTGCAAGAAGCAACAAAAATCCATGAACAATTTTCTCAACCTTCTTTGACTTGACTTTCTAATACTTTCAGTTTTCGTAAAACTTACAGAAAAAAAAAATAATGTACTTATACTAAAATGACAAAATTCCAAAACCAGAAAAAGGTATCAATTACTCCTCTGTCAAGGGGATTTTTGATTTTTGGATCCTTCCAAGAAGGAACCAGTGAATTTATCAACTTCAAATTTTTGTCTACTGATTTTTTTTTTCTGCTAGCTTCTGAAACTTAGACACAAAAAAGTGTAGACAGAAATAAATTGGTTACAAGAAAGAGAACAATGGGATAAGATCGAGATATTATTTCATCTTCATCGATGAACATGAACAAGAACATGGGTTTCTTTTCCTACTCGAATTTCATTTTTCCCACAGGAGCCAGCACTTATATCTACACTGGATAGCGAAGAAATGCTTTTCTCTTATGGGTGTTTTGATAGGTGATCGTGTTGAGAAGATTTATTTTGTGTGCACTTTCACTTTCTAGACTTAACATAACAATTATTCATTCCAAGAAGTATGAACAAGTGTATCTTGGGCTACTGAATTGTTGAGAAGGATGTACATATCATAAGGATTCTATTGGAATTGGAATTAGGATCCCGGTGTGTACTAGCTCATTCAAGAAAAAATCACCTTGTGACAGAATTGGAGCCAGGCGACTATATAATAATAATTGGGTGGACCTGATGATGATTGTCCCTCTTTATTGTTCCAGAACCACCTATTACGGATGCAGACCATTCCATCTGATCAACTGCCAATTTATTTGTCTGAAACTAGCTTTGTGGGATTTGAAGTTATAGGGGGCGAAAAATGGGTTTATTCCTATAAATAGGCAGTAGTGTTCTTAAATCAGAGCTCGTCAAACAGTTTTTCTTACATCAAAAGTCTCAACAACTTTCCCTTTTTATCTGATTCTTATGATCCTTTATGCCTTTCTTTCCAATTAGAGATTGAGAATACAGAATTATATCGTTTTTACCATTTACTTTTCCTATAGAGAACACGACTGTTCATGGTAAGACAGCACATAAGGTCCAGAAGGATAGTAGTTTCTGTATCATTACTCCTCATCAATTGTTACTCACTTTATTAATTGACACCAAAAAGCGAACCTACCTGCTTCGATGCGATCGCATGAAAAATGAAGCAAACATTGAAGCATCATACTGACGACTGGCCCATAACAAGATTGTGAACTGATAAAAATGAATAATTCTACTTTTACTTTCAACTGAAGAGATTGATTTATTTTCAAAAGAAGCATTTATTAATGCTCATAAACATCAATTTAATCTACTTTTTTTAAGCCACCGAAATTGTTTCCAATCAAAATTCTTGACAATCATAAAAACTTCATTTTTAATTAACGCTTCACTTCCGTGTTTATTGATCCTTCTAAAAGATTCTTCCAACCACATATGAATATTCCTTTATTAAAATCGGAAATAATCATAATAAATGTCTGCCTCCTCTTTCACATGAATCCTTTCTGTGAACAACTATCCGCGATCATTCTTATATCATCACCGAAAATCAAAAATCCTGGACAAATTGTAACAGGTGGCTGGGACCTCGGGGAGTCCTTTCGATTATAATTTTTCATTTCATTTTGTTATTGTTGTGTTTTTTTTTTTTTTTTTCAAGAATATTTCCCATCATCAATCCCTCTTTAAACTCAACGTGTGAATTGTGAAAATATTTCCGAGTTCGAGTGAGCATCTAGCAGTCTACCTATACGATACCACAAAGAAGTCCTTCAGATTGTCGGTAAATAATCTGGGAAGCAATGTTATAAAAAAATGAATGAGGAAATGATTTTTATATTGAAAACGAATTTAAATTCCCTAAACACGGATTAACCCCTTGGATTTATATAAAAAAAAAATAAGTGAATGAAATACAAAGGTAGCAATAAACAATAACACGTGCGTATATTTTGATCTTGAATAAAGTCCCCATAAAGGTTTATGATTACGATCTTGTTAAGTAGACCACTTGCCCTGTAAAATTGTGATACAATAGATTCAACCCTTTGGTGTTTGAGTTTCAAGAGCGGTAGCAGTTCCACTTGGCACTTGAATTCTTTCAAGCATTAAATTGTTTATAAACAATGTTGCACCCAGGATGTAGTGCACTCGTATAGTCCATTTGTGTATGAAAAACAATAAGCTACCTTTTATATGTATCAAGTCTGTGAACCATGAGGGGTGAAATCGAAAGGTTTCGATTTCAGTAGAGGCACAAAAAGAAATAGCGTAGAACAATTAACAACTTGTCGAGCAACTTGCACTGCAAGAATATTTTCTTTTGTCAGTGTTTACAGTAACAGTTCTTTGCTACGGTAAGGGAAAAAGTAGGACGGATTTCGGTTTTCTTCATCTTAAACCGTTAATACTTGAGTTTTACACTTTTTGGAATGCCATTCAAGTTCTAAGTAGCGGTAGCCCCTATTTGTTTGAATAGACATTGAAATGAATGCCTAGCGTTATAGCTCGCTAAATCTTGAGGAAATCAAGGTTACATTATAAAAAAAAATAATGGAAATTGAAGTTCTTAAACCTCACAGAATGTTACTAAATATTTAAGCTTTTTTAAGTTGTCCAATTGATCACAACAATTTTTTACATTTAAATTTAGGTGTTAATAGACTTTTGGCCAACGCGGGCAACGTTATAGCTGTATGTACACCACCACCGCCATACATTTGGATGGATGACCCGGTGATCTAATTCTGGTGTTCATTTAGACTCAAGGAGATAAGTAGTAGTCCTTATATCAAACAGTGTAGAACACCGCTAGTAGTCGTAACAATGTGGAACATTCTGTATTGCCATGTGAAATTGTTTGTTACTATCCTCATTCTAGAGATAAAACATCAAACAAAGTGTCGATAAAGAGCAACCGTAATTTGCAAAACATCTCAGTTATAATAATTCAAGTGATCCGCAATAAAATAGGTACGTACCCAATCGGCCGAAGCCGCGCGGCGTATTTGGTTCGGCATGACGTCTACAGAATGTTCCACGCGGAACCGGCCAATCGATATTATTCGACATGATATGGACGTGCCTTTATGTATTGCCGAAGAGCTGGATTTGAATTTGAATTCGATAATGTTCATGGGTGTTTTTAATTTGCTCGAAAATGTGAATATTCGGCAGTAGACAATTTTCTGTGCTTAAACCAGTATTGCAGAAAGGTTTGAGTCGCTCACAAAGAAAGCGGGATAAGATTTCAGAAGATTCAGAAAAAAAAAACTGATTAGTGAACTGGCGGTGATGACCGGCAACTTTCTCATACATCAAAATAAAAGGAGGTGAAGTTAACAAAAGCTGAAAACAGGGGGAAATATTTGTCATAAATAACTAGAAATCAATGTTTACATTAAAGACTAAAATTAAAGGGATTCTGCTTGTGTAGCGACACAAATTCAATTCTTTTAATGCCACACAAAATCTTTTTGGTTACTCAAAATGCTGTTAATTTGTTTCTTGTAAATAATTCAAATGAAAACAGAACGCTTATTAGAGAACCACAAAAATAATAACAAGTTCCTTATTTTATCATTTTTTAAATCTATCCAAATCATAAAAACAAATCGTAGTACAAAATTCCAATGTAGGTACATACCCTAGGTAGTAAAAAGTAGCATGACGAATTTCTTTTTGAGGTTTTCCGCACCATAATTAAATCTGTCTGCCTTTTGGAATGGCAAAACATTCGCCACGGAAAGCGATACAATCTGAGTTTGTATGCTGAAAACCATGGAGTTCTTGAAGTGTGCCATGTTTTGATTTTAAAGTCAACCCACGACTCTTTTCATTTGACAAGAGTTGGTTTTATATTTTGTTATTTGACAAAACGGAAACGGTTTTAATAGTAGTTAATTTTTAGTACAAGTGACATAATAAATTGCTGTCCCTTTTTTGTTGGCAATAATGATTCCATAAGGTATGTACCTTAATACATTAAAAATAAACTAGATTTTAATAATCTTTCTGAATACAAAAAAAAATGTACACGACTGGGTCGCAAGAACTTGCTCCTGTATTTCAAAATATAACTCATGAAAAAGAATTAAAAATAAAAACATGTAATTAAAATTCATAAATAAAAATTTGAATTGAAATATGTACTGCAAAAATAGCATTTTATATGAAAAAAAATGGATGCATACATTTTTTTAAGAAATTGTTGATTTTTTAATTAAAAAGAAAAAAAAATTCGGGCATTTCTATAAATATATTTTGTTTATGTATGCATATAATTTTTTTCAAAATGTCCTATGTTGATCCTTTTTTGAGATACAGAACTTTGAAAAAAAAGTTTAAGTTTAAAAATAAAAAAAAAACAATTAAATAAAATATTATCTGCTATAAATAACCGTTTTGGAGCAATACAATACAATCGTAGGAGAAGATTGAAACTTTTGATTTTTTTTCCGAAAAAAGTGTATGGTGTCTACCCTAAACGTTGATCTAAAAAATAAAATCAAGAGAAAACCCCACCCAAATACGCTCAAACTATATTCCAAATTTGAAGTCAATTGAACCGGTGCTTAAGGCTGTAGGTATACGTTTGCAGACAGGTAGACAAACGGATGGAAACGCCGAACCCGCTTTTTTCGACTTCTTTTTTTACGGTACTTGCCATTATATTCTATATGTCGCAAATAAAAAACAAACAAATGATACTTTATGAAAGAACAATAAAACCAGTTATTTGCTTAAATAAGACAAAGTAAATCTTTTAAAAATATAACAATTGATTTAAAAACTTATACTGACACTTAGCTCGGTTTTCTCTCTTGCAATTGTCTTCCCACGCTATTTTAATAGATGTGCTGACAGTTTAATAGCAGTAAACATTTTCTATCTCATTTGTCAGACGAAGAAGGTCTGACGCCATATACATAATTATCACACCTTTTTACTCTAAATTAAATTATAGGTTACTAAAGTTTCCTTTTTCTCAAGATACTTCTTTATAGGAAAGGAGTTTGTTCCGCTCATAGAGAACGGTAGACGGAAGCGGTAGTTGAATCAATATTAAGATTAAGGGGAATTCCGCAATCACAGCAATTTATAGTAACTTGGGCCAAACTATCGAAACTGTAGGTACTTTACTGTGAAAAACATTGGAGATTGTTTTCCAAGTGTGCAGCGTCTAGCCTGAGCAACTAATTTTTTGAAAAGTACCTAATGAAGCTCCCAAGTTTGTGAAGAAGTGGGTTTAACTGGAAAGCTTGTCCTCTTTCATTCAATTAATCCATCAAAAACCGTGTTCACAGGCGAAAATATAGCTGGTGTAGCCGGGATTGAAAGTCTCCATCTACCAACATTGATTTGACATCGATCTCTACTCCTCAATAATTTAAGCACAAGCCTGACAAAAACTCTGCACAAAGATCTATACATCTACTGACTTTCAAGTTTCAAGGTTGTGAAGTGATAACGAAGGATTGACTTGACTTAGCAATCGAACGCACAAGACCATGCTTCGTTATCGCTTCACAATTTAGACATTATTGATCAGATGAACTTGGACACAAAAATCATCTTTGATGTAAAGGTATATTTACGAAGCTAGCTGAACCAGCAGTCATTTCGCGGGAAAATACAATGAACTGAAAACTTGACTTATGGCGGTATCACTTTCTAGGAATGACGACCAATTCAACTCTTGGTAAAGAGTCACCCATAAATGCGAAAAGCATCCTAACGCTTTTCTGAAGCAACTGCCAAATGTCAAACACATCCAGTCCAACTTGTCATGTAGTCAAATTAAAGACTAAAATTCAAATTAGGCCCCTGATGTTTCAAATTTATAGTCTCAACTCGTTGTCCATCGTTTCCTTATAGACAAGAGAGAAAACACAAGAAGACCAAATAAATTTTTCTCAAAACTAAAGAAGGCATGATAAAAAATGCAACAAATATAAATGATTTCTCACTTTATTTATTTTTTTTTTTTTTTTTTTTTTTTTTATTCATTAACTCTTCACTTCCGTTTTGTAATGATCCTAAAAAAGATAGTTCCTATATGTTTCTTAAAATCATTCTTTTATCTATCTATGTTTTGAATTTGTTACTCTCATTAATCCTTTTCGTCATTCACTTCCCCCGAAGATGATCTTCTGATAGTTTCAAATATACAAAATCGACACTGCACAAATCGTAACAGGTGGCTGGGGCATTCTAGTTTCCTACCTAGGATCTCACTTGAAAGAAAAGAATAAAATCGTTATGAGGCTTGGTTCCGAGCATAGAGGAGGTAAATACCTTCTATGTTACGAATTTTGTTTATAAGGATAAGTAAATAAAAAGGAAATGGTTTGGAAATAAGTTTTTAAACAACGAAGCGAATCACTAAGAAATGCTTTTTTCTTTCTTTTCAGCGATTTGAATGTTGACGGTCCACTACACACCATTTCGAATTTGAAGCTAAACGATGAATAGTGTCACTTTAAGGCTCAGAACGAATGCGATACTTTTGACTATACGCACGCAGGGTAATAACAACTGAACGATTTGAATGAACATTGTCACTAGTTTCGTGAACCACTATCACTGTGGGGGTGAACCGATTCATGGTTTCAATAACCTTTCCAAAATGTGTTCGATGACGACAATCGGTGGAAATCTATCAAAGTTTTTCAGTTCGATGGCACATCCTGTACACCCGTTTAAGCTCATTTTCAATTATTTATAACAAATCATTGATAAATAATATATTTTGTAACATCGATTAATATAAGATTTGTTTTCTAAATTATTATAATTTTCATGTATAAATGAGGAATACTTTCTTCTTTAGTTAGTTTCTTTTTAATTATTCTTTTTTAAGTAACCGCTAAACCGATTTCGATGAAACTAAATCTGTTATCAATCAAGCAATTCCACGCACACACTTACATACGTACATACGCACATACATTCATACACACAGACATCATTATAAAAAGATTAAGAGATTAAGAGCTGTCGCGCCACTCTATTTATTTTATTCAATCAGAGGAATTTGACATTAAGGTCCAACTACAATGTCAATAAAAAAAGTGTATGCGGTCAAAACGGTCCCTCACTCCCTTGCTAGATGCCTTTATTTTTGAGCGCAATTTATTTGTTAAGGGTCTCTTTTACAAATGATTTCATGCACTGATCACTTATACCAAGATTGGAAACCTTGTTGTCAAAATGACATTTGCCTACAAGCTAGGGGAGCAGGTTAGCTGTAAGAGTATGCGTGTAATACAAACTTAAAGACACAGGTTAGCTGTAAGAGTATGCGTTTTATTGTAATAATGATACAATTGCCTACATAATAAAGCAAGTTTGCTGCAAGAGTATGTGTGTATGAAAAAAATAACTTTTGCGGTATTTGGAGGGTAAAACGTAGGTAGGTTTCCAATATTGTTATAAAGTGATCACTGATTTCGTGTTACAAAATGTCATTGTCTTCCTCTACTGTGTCATTCTTAGAGTTTAAATTCGTAGATACTCCTGAGCGAAAATTTCATGATCACATATTCTTTCGCTTAACATAACCAAGATTTCAAAGTTTGACTTTTCTAGCTATGGGGCAGCGTTAGAACCTTACTCCGATCGGAGGGAAAAATAAAAATCTACTCCGACGCTCCGATTTTTCAAGATTTTCTCCACTTTTTCCATAAGAAAAAAAATTGTTAACCTAAACTACATGTTATTATAAATAATGTATAGCTGTATATAGCTTAGCGTTGTTTGAAGAAAATTTAATTAAATAGAAATGTTGTCCATGAACTAATCTTATTCAAATCAAGACGTTGTTTCCCTCTTTTATTGAATATTGAAGAGGTTATACCGTTGGGTTATGGGCAACCATAACCATGATGGAACTATTCAATTTAATGAAAAGAAAGCAAAATTAATTGTAACGAGGGTTATAAGAACTTTGTAGTACTGTTGGAAACAAGGTACTGAATAGCTTATTAGATTTAAACAAGAAATTTTTACTTAGCGTAGTAGTAATATTTTTACTTCCTCGAAAACTCGTCCGTCGAGATAATTTCAAAAAATTGTTTGATTGGAAACAAAAACAAAAATAATTTGGCTTTTGAAATTTTGACATATGATAGTTTTCACAAAGCTAGACCACCAAAAAATTAGGTGAGAAAAATTGTATTTAACTGAGCTCAATAACTTCATGGAACAAGAAATGACAGATTGTAGAGCAAGTTGGGGCAAGGTTTTTCCTCATGGAACACGCGAACGTGTACTTTTTGGATCTTTTCAGTTCTTTTCTGTGCGGAACAGATTCATTAAACAGACCTATTCACTTTTATAATCTGGTTTTGGTATACCTTTCTCCATGAATGTGTCAAATGTCAAATTTTGAAATGCACAAACTTTCTTAACTTAAATTTCCTTTCGGTTTCCTTTGGCACACTTTAATGTGGGTCAATATTTAGTAAAAACATTTTACACGTTACACGCGCATCATCCTTAGGGCGTTATTAGCTTCTGAAAAGCTTAATTTGTCCAACTACCCAGTATCGGTACACAGCATTCAACTTCGATCTACATGCTCTCCTGCATCCAAGAAGCGAATCAACAGCTCACGTGCTGTCACTTATGCAGTAATAAACCTCGTCAACTTGTCCTTTTTGAAAATTTGCGTGCTTACGGATTGACAGACAGTCGACATCATGCCAAGTTCGATTTCTTTTCCTTTTCGTTTTCTTTCACCTTCTCTGATACAAATCAGAATCAAACCTTTAATCTTTCTTACCTATATTCCGATGCATGTGTAGAAAAATCCTGACAGTTCAACATTGAAGCTGATCCATTTTCAGTGAGTGACTCTAAACTGTTCGAGCTGTGCTAGAAAATTGAAAAAAAAACGTAAACAAAAGGAGAAAGGTCCAAGTTCCTCGTTATGATACCTTTCGCTTCTGATTTCAAGTGCAAATATTGGAAGCACTTTCATAAGGACATGCATACAAAAACAATAGAATGGACTTACATGCGAATATGAAAAGATAAATGTTATGGCATGTGTCAATATTGTCCGTAATTCCATTCCCGAGTTGGTTTTTTTTTCACGTCTACTTGACAAACAATATCCCCATATGTAAACATGCATCATTTTTTGCTTTTTTTTCAATTGAAACAGGGAGCCTCGTTTATGAGCGAGAGCTTATGCAGAAAGGACAATTGAACTCACTGAATAGCCCCATTAAACTTTTAATATCTCATCAGCGTTTGTCCTTCTGAGTGAACAAAGAACCCTTCTGCTATGATGTTTGCATTGAAAGCTCTCATAAATTCAATTATGATTACTTGAGATCGATTAAACGGATAAAGGAGTTACGTTGGAGCGGCTTTTGATGAGTGTTAAAGGGGTAGGGTGAACAATCGTTTTAAATGGGAAATAAAACGTTTCGGGTTTATTTTTGAAATTAATATTCCGAATGATTGTGACCTATGCATCCCATGAATCGTGTGGTTATTGTTGAAAAATACAGACAAATAGAAAAAATGTTGTTGACATTGCTTTCATCATAAGCAATGGGATTTGCCAATGAAGGTTCTTTTCCTTTTTGTTTAAGCTTTTAAGAAAATCTTTAAAATCTGCATCTTCCAAAGCATTGAGATAAGTTGACATTCAAATTGCCGGGAAGCAATGCACATCGATTTGAACCGAGCAAATTGCTGATGGAAGTGTGCGCACAACCACACAATTCGGCCAATTTTGCTTAACTGCTTTTCTTTGCAAGTAATTGATACAAATAAAGTGAATGGTAGGATAAGTGGTTAATTTGAGTAGCCCACAATGCTTTTTGAACTCGAAACCAAATCAAGAATAAAGAGGAACTGTCCAGAGGTCTCAAGACTCATGGAAAATTAGTGAATGAATGCAATCTTCGACTTCCTTTTCAGGTGCCTGACCAAAATTGAATGAATGGAAGGGACTATATGGGTTTGTATTGCCGGCTGACAGTCTGCACAACGCCAAGCCGATTTCGCGAAACCCTGTAATTTGCTAGATTGGTTGAACTCAGACCTCAGACGTTTTGTGAAGAAGATAATTTTTTAACTTTTTTGTGCATGAAAATTTGTAACCAATTGAAGGTAGGGATTCTTTATTTTCAGCATTTTTTCCTCTGTTCCACAAAATTGTGTGTGAAAATCTTCTAAAGCCGTCAAAATGTCACAAAATACTTAAAGGATTAACTCATGATCCTGATCCTTTCCTTTCCTCTTGGAATTCAAATAAAATATTGTTTTACGTTCACACTTCTGTACTGCACTCAGTTTCAAAATCAAGTAGATACGTATCAATTACACCTCGATCAAGGCAGTTTGGATTTGTTGTTTCCTTCTTGGAAGGAACAAGTGAATTTCTCAACGTCACAGCAGAATTATCTGCTCTTATTGACATGTTGACAATCGTTTTCCTTTTAAGAGTGAGAGTAAGAAATGTAATGGTGGCAAGTACAGATCTCGATATCCACAAGGGAACATGGAAATCTCCTGACCAATCAACCGTCAACTAGACACTTCTCTAGCATGCAAGATGTCCGCATTCCGAGGTGCCAACATCGACTCGGACCACTACCTTGTTGTAGCCAAGGTACGAATGCGGATATCCCGATCAAGGCCAACACGCGAAAATGGTAGGAGGAAATTCGACGTCAAACGTGTCTCTCCGACACGTCCGATCGTGTCTCTGAAAATCTCCTCAAAAGTCCTTTGCTGCCAGCACAAAATATAGAGAACCAGTGGCAACATTGCCAAGCAGCCATCAGAAATGCCGGCCTTGAAGCGCTAGGGTTTACATGGCCACCACAAAGAAACCCCTGGTTTTACGATGAATGCCGGCGAGCACATGCAGCTAAACAAGAGGCATACAAAGCGGCGCTGCAAAGAAGGACACGAACAGCTCGCGAGCTCTACGAGCAGAAAAGGAGAGAGGAGCATAAACTTCTCAGAAAGAAAAAAAGGGAGCATGTGAAGCGCGCGATCGAGGAGATAGAGGGATGTCACAACAGGAACGAGGTTCGAAAGTTCTACCAAAAGGTAAAACAAACCTCCAGGGCTTATACACCCTGAACTGAAGTCTGTAGAGACCACATCGTAGTGAAACCGCTGTCAGTGCTGAGGATATGGGAAACCACTTCTCCAAGCTGTATAATTGCGATGACGAGCAAAACTCCGTCAGCAATACAGAACCATTCAATTTGGGTGCGGAAGGCGAACAATTCCACCCACCCGACCTTGACGAAGTGAAGATAGCGATATCTAAACTTAAGTCAACAAAGCCGCTAGAGCAGACGGGTTAGCCGCCGAACTGTACAAAGCAACTGGAGATGATTTGGTTAGGAGCATGCACCAGCTCACCTACAAAATTTGGTCGGAGGAATGGAGCCTCAGCATCGTATGCTCGATCGTCAAAGAAGGAGATCCCCTGAGCGAGCGAGCGGAGAGGAACCAACCTGAAAAATCTCTTGCAGTAGTTATATCATATATTAAGAACACAGTGTGATGTCAATGGAGCGTTCGTTAGCCTTGAGACGGAAGCCAGGAAGATGGGTCTAGCGGTTAAAGAGGGCAAGACCAAGTTAATGCTGTCGACAAGAAAGGACTACCAACATCGACGTCTTGGAGCAAACGTCAACACAGACAGATTTAACTTCGAGGTAGTTAAGGACTTCGTCTACCTGGGATCCGCTATCAACTCAGACAACAACACCAGCGCTGAAATCAAACGAAGAATAACTCTTGCCAATCCTGCTTCTTTGGACTTAGAAGGTAATTGAGTAGTAAAGTCCTCTCCCGAACAACTAAAGCGACACTATGCAAAACCCTCATCATCCCGGTCCTCATTTATGTTGCAGAGACATGGACTATGACAACATCTGATGAAAACGCTTTGGGCTGCTTTGAGAGAAAAATTCTTCGAGTGATTTTTGGTCCTGTCTGCATTTTTGGAGAATGGAGACGAAGATTCAACCAAGAACTGTACGAGCTGTACACCGACACTGACCTAGCCAGAAAAGTAAAGCTCCAACGACTTAGATGGTTGGGTCATGTTGAGCGTATGGAAAATAATGGAAGGACGTCGCAGACAAGGAAGACCGCGACTCGGGTGGAGCACACAGATGGTAGAGGACCTAAACCAACTTGGCGTACGAAACTGACTTTGATAGACGGAATGCTTCTGAGAAGAGCAGAACCCTTCTGTTTTGAAAACAGAATCGTCCGAAGAATGACACATACATCAAAACGCGTTCCATTCGACGTAGAAGAAGAAACGTCAAAAAAGGACTAATGGAAAACGACATAAGATAAGATTTACGCCTCAAAGCTGACTTTTTTCATACTTAATATTTTTATAGATATCTTCGCCAAAGTCAAGTCAAAAATCAAGTCTTCTCAAAAGACATTGCCACACGCAAGTCATGTTCTTGTTAAAATTTTTCCTGCCA
>CAKKXW010000003.1:79986576-80120539 GCA_920937365.1 Sphaerophoria rueppellii
GTAGGGAAACAGTTATTTGTTTAAACCAAAGAATTAAAACCAAATTAAAAAAAAAAAAAAATAAAATTAAAAAAAAAAAAAAAAAAACAAGAAAAAGAAACATGTTGAGAAATCTAAAATAAGAGGATAAAGAAGAAAATAATATAATAATATAGTATAAGAGAAGTAATAACATCAACCAGCACTGTCACTGTCCCAAAATTAACAAAAAAAAAGAAAGACAGGTACAATACCCAACACTTTTTCTCATGTACTTTCGTCTTCACGGAGATCAAAATTGAAGTACCATTACACCGCAGCGGAATGTCTGGAATTAGGCCTCTGCAATGCAGTGCAATGGATTCGCTTTACACTTTTTCTTAACTTTATGTACTTGATGATTTTTTTTTGTATTTGCACTAAGAGTGGGTGAGCTATTAGAACTCAAGCTCGTTCAGAGTTAGTTGGCGCAGAGCTGTTTTAAAGTAAAGGTCTTGAGTTCATCACAAAAAAAAAAAAGTATCAATTTAAACGGTGATTTACAAGAAAAGAAAAAAAGGTACAGTCAACTTTTTCTTAGTGTTTAGAAAGTATAAAGTTATTTTTATAATTAACGTTTTGCTAGAGTGAAGAAAAACTAGCACGCCCATTCGACCAAGCTTTCACAGAGACCGAGTGCAGGGAACCTTATTTAACATTTCCCTCGCTTTTGAGTTTAAATGAATCATATTTATTC
Source organism: Sphaerophoria rueppellii (assembly GCA_920937365.1). Lineage (NCBI taxonomy): Eukaryota > Metazoa > Arthropoda > Insecta > Diptera > Syrphidae > Sphaerophoria > Sphaerophoria rueppellii. The sequence continues at coordinate 79,987,292 of CAKKXW010000003.1, forward strand.
AATCGTAGTTGAATCGGGTAGGAGTCATTCCCATTTCTCCTTAAAGTGACTCAGCGACATAAGTACGCGATAGCACTTTAACTTTTAAAAAGGAAGACCAGAAAACAGTGAGTTTCCATTAAAAAAAAAGAAAAAAATACATTATTCGCAAACAAAAATCTTTAAAACTGGTGAAATTCCACTTTAGACAACCTTGGAATACAAAAAAAAAAATCGACTTCAAACCTACTTGGTTCGACATTAATCGAAGGCCAGCGAAAGATACGCCGATACGTGGTGTGGGTGCGACCAGCTAAGCGCCAGTCCAACAGAGTACCCAAATCATCCAAGTCCTAAGTACACGTGTGACATACAACGAAGAGGGAAACAAAAACTTGATAGCAACAAAAAAAAAAAAAAACAAACAAAAACAAGCCAGCTCAAACTCGCAACCTCCGCAAAAAGCTATAAACAGCGAGGTCCAACAATTTCGAAGCAACCTCTCAACTAAAAATTTGTAACCTCTCCCGAATTCCCACTCCCTCTGTATGTTTCTCGCTCTTACATCCAACTCTAAAAGTAAATTTAAGAGAACTTTTCAAACCGAAAAAAAAGCTAAGTACCATTCTAATGATTTGATGTGCAAATATACATGAATGTAATTTCTTATTAAGCCCAACAGAATTTAAGGATCATCGAGTCCGGTCAAGGCGGTGCACTGTTTTCACCTGGAGTCGCAGTAAGTCAATACATGCAACATAGTGAGTACCTATTTTTATTGTCTTTGCTTAGAGGTTATATTTCATTGTATGGCACATCAAAATATTACTCGTATTTAAGCCCTTTGAATAAAAGAAAAAAAAAGAGATAATTTTGAATTCAAAAAAAAAAACCAACGAGTTGGGGTCAAAGAAACGTGAAATATTAAGCTAAGAAAAAAAAAAAAACACAAAAATCAGAAAATTAATTAATGAAATCAATTTATATTATCCTAATCAGTTCACTACCAATGTCCATTTCCAATTTTTAGTATTGAATTATTAAAGTCTTGACAGCTTGAATTGTTCTTTTTTTATCAACTAGAATTCATTAAAGAGTGTTAAACTTCAAACATGATTTTTGTTTCTTTTTTTTATGGAAAATTCGTCATTTGTTAGAGTACGTAGTAGGTAGGCCTATAGTTTTTTTTTATCGCTATTCGTGATACCTTTAGCTTTAGTCTTTTAGTGAAAATAGTACCTGCGGAGATGCGGTTTATTTTTGGGAGTTCATTTCGTTTTTGTTAAGTCAAGAAAGATGGTTGTTTAAGAAAACAAAATTCGGTATGTGAGTTAAGACGCAACGGGGAGTGAGGCCTTCAACAGAAGGTTTTAAGGGAGTATTTAGTGGCTTTAGGGGTTATTGTTATCATATTGAGCATACGCAATAACCAAAGGGCGTCTTTATAACAAAAATTTTATTGTTGTCTAGATGCAAAGGGGAGGGTAGTGTGCTTCGAGAACACGATCATCTATGTTCTCCACCAACCCAACATGATCTAGTTAGATTACCAAAATTCGGGTTCCACATCTCTTTAAAATTACAATTATTTCGAATTACATCTTCGATTTCCAATAAGGCCTGAAATAAAAACGTAACACCGTCCATCTTTCGGTAACAAGATCCCACCCCTCCGACGAGCTAGGATGAGCGTGGACTAGCAGGCCTACCCGTTACTAAGGAAGTGGACAACCTTTTCATAACTCAACTTTGATGGTCCGAATGGCCTGTAGCATTTTGTTTCTAATCGGTTCGAGTGAGAAAAGGATTCTACGCTAGAGTGTGATCAATAAACTGGTGCTAACATATTTCTCTTTGGGGTTAGCTCTCATGCAGTCTCGGAGTGGAATTTAAGGGAACATTATTTAATTTTTTTTGTGGTTCACTCTGGCGTATACTCGTTATTTAAATAAAATAAATTATGGTTGAATTTATGATTCAATTTAAATAAAAAGAAGTTCGTTACAGGTGGCGCCCAAAGTGGGGGCCCGAATCGGTAACCTTGGATACTAGAAAATTAGATAATATTTGTCTTTGTGGTAGGGTTTATGTTTGATAGGCATATATTAGAAACAAGATTGAGTTCCAATAATTGTCATCCGGGAAGTGAGGAGTATCTTTATTCAACTTTCGGCGGTCGTGATAATTTTGAACCATAAGTATACTCTGGAACTATGATGCTATATAATTTTTATTTACTTTATGTCCAACATTGGGGCGAAGTTTCCTTAATGGGTGAGTTGCATTAAGTTGTAAAAATAGTAATCATACGAGAAACATTTTTGTGCCTAAATTCACTCAAAAGAAAAAGTTTTTGTCCGATGGATTGGTCGACACTTACCTGATTCATGACCGTTGCAAAGGCGTTTGATTTTGACGGTATAGCAACATAAATCTAAGTCCATTAAAGGAATAGAGAAAAATTAAAGCCTTTTCAGAAAGTCTAGATAAGATTATGTAAAGTTATCCGGTTAGTTAGTGTTATTAAGCCGACTCACGTGAAGTGGCATTACGCGATTTTATTTCGATTTAACTGAAAAAGGAATTTATTTGGGAGCAAAACCATTCCAAAACATGTTGTGTATTCTTTTATTAGTTTTTTTTTAAAAAGGTTCTCACCCTCAATCTTAACTCACATACCTTATGATTAGATGAAAGATCAGCTTACAGTTTACACTTTTGATTATTTTTTTTTGATTAGTCACATTCCTTGTAGTTTTTATCTAATTCAATACGGATATTTGTTTCTGTTTTGAAATTAAGATTTTTATTTGAGAAAATTCTTTTTTTTTGGAAAACCAAAAAAAAAAAATAGGAATTTATTATTAACGTTTTTTTTTGTAGTTTTTAAGTTTTCTTTTTCAATGAATAGCCGTCCCCCGAAAGCAAACTCAACTAACCTGAATAGAATTAGTCATTCATATAGAACTAGAAGCCAGTCTAGATTAAATAATATGGCTAGTGGAAGTAATCCGAACGGAAGTCGGGGGAATTTAGAATCCAATGATGGGGACAGTAATGGCGTAGGTGATAATGAACAAGCCAATAACCATCAAGAGGGAAATGAAAGTGCTGGTGGAGGTATTAATTACCAAGAAGCAGAGCAATTTGATAATTACGTAAGAGAAGTGGTGTCAGCTACTGTAGGTCTTCAACGAACGGAAGATCAACGTTTCTTTCAAGAAGAATTCTCAAAGATCCAAACTACTATACTGGGTCAAGTAGAAACGCTCATTCGTACACTTACGGGTTCGGTTCCAACAACACAACCCAGTACAAGTAATGCAGCGAATAGGGAACGGGTTGAGCATAGGGAACCGAGACCGGTCGTTGTCAATCGAGTTCAAGATCCGGAGGTTGTTCATCCAATCAACATGAGTCGAGGATCGAATGTAGATAATTTCCTGGCGCAGTTGAGTAACATGAATCTCAATGATTCCCCTCCCGTTTCAAATGATCCATCTGCGAATGCAGTTCCGTCACCTTCCCATTCTTTAGTTAGATCTCAAAACTATGAAAAGTGGGGCATTAAGTTTGACAATAAAAAGATGACAGTAGACGATTTCTTATTTCGTCTTGAAAGAATTAAAAACAGTTATCACGCAACCTGGCAAGAAGTTATTCTTAATTTTCACCACTTTGTCAGCGGAAAAGTAGAAACGTGGTACTGGACATATACCAGGAGCAATCCAAGAGTTACATGGGCAGCGCTTAGGTTTGCTCTCATAGAACAATACCGGAGTCTCGAAACGGACTCAGAGCTTTCCCGAAAAATGTCTGATCGGAAACAACTTCCGAACGAGAGTTTCGATGACTTTTACGACGATTTAATTCAGTTGAATACAAGGTTGAGAAATCCAAAGCCAGCTAGAGAGATAATCGAGCTTATAAAGCTTAATGTCAAACGACGAATAGGTGAACTTTTAATTACTTTTAGTACTCACAGCTTACCGGAAATGGTATACGTTTGCAGAACAGTGGAAAATTTCCTTAACGGAAATGAGACACTGAAATCGACGAATAGATTCGGTCAAAACGCAAGTAACCAAACTCGCCGAGTCATCAACGAGGTTGAGATGTTACCTGAAGTTTCATCTTCTTCAGGACTGACTAAAGTTGAAGCGATTCATAAAATTCCTATCACGGTTACTTGTTGGAATTGTAAGGGCGTGGGTCATACCTTTAGGGAATGCCTCGATTCTCGTCGTAACCTCTTCTGCTTTAGGTGCGGCCTCGATAATGTCATAACTCCGAACTGTGAAAAGTGTTCGGGAAACCGCCAGCCGAGCAAAGCTATGACCGGAGAGAGTTGCTCGAAGCCCAACAATCCGGAAAATCACAGAAACTAGATACTTGTAATAAAATAACCATACTCAAACGCCCCCACGATGAGGTAGTTGCTAAAATCGAGTATAAGGAAACCCCAACTCATACTAGAAAATCTCTTCATGAACGCCAAATTGAGTATTATGAGGCTCGACAAAGAATCTTTACATATCCCCAAATATCTCAACGTATCCAAAACCTCAGAAAAAGACACGACAGGAAGAAGAAGTGTTACCAAGCGATATCTTCAGCGGTGTTGAAATGTTCACCCGAAGACCCTCGTGTTTATGTGCCTGTGGAAATTTTTGGAAAAAAATGGGAGGGCCTACTTGATACAGGGGCGACCATAAGTTGCTTGGGGCGCGGATCTATAGAATACCTTCAGGAAAACAAAATACCCTTTGAAAACATTTCATCATCGTTAGCCACCGCTGACGGCCAAAAACAAAGAGTCGTAGGGGTGATAAAGACCCAGATTTTATATAAAGACACTTGGAAAGACATAGAACTTTTTATCGTTCCGTCTCTTGAACAAACGTTATATCTAGGCATAGATTTTTGGCGGAGTTTTAAACTTGCCCCACACATAATATCCGAAATTGCTTTGTTACCCAAACTTGACTCCAACGAATGCAATTTAACTCTTCTCGAATCCCTTACACTTCAAGAAACGATTAAATTGTTTCCTTCTTTCTCAACGAAAGGGTTGGGGAGAACTACTTTAATGGAACATGTGATAGACACTGGAGACGCGATACCAATTAAACAGAGGTACTACCCTGTATCTCCAGCGGTACAAGCCCTTATGTATGAGGAATTGGAACGCATGATTTCTTTGGACATCATTGAAGAAAGCTCAAGTCCATGGAGTTCACCGGTGGTTCTCGTGCGAAAGCCGGGGAAGAACCGATTATGTCTTGACTTTCGAAAGGTCAACCAGGTGACAAAGAAGAATGCGAATCCGATTGCCCATATAGAGGGATTGCTAGCGCGCTTCTCGGACCCACACTTTATTTCAAGTGTGGATCTAAAAGATGCGTACTGGCAGATACCGCTGGAGAAGGGTTCACGGGAAAAAACTGCCTTCACGGTACCCGGTCGTCCACTCTATCACTTCAAAGTCATGCCGTTTGGTCTTTCAAATGCTGCCCAGAGTCTGACTTGTCTTATGCACCAAGTAATTCCTCATCAATTAAGAGACCAAGTTTTCGTTTACTTGGACGACTTATTGGTTTTTTCTCACTCCTTTGCAGAACATATAAGGATCTTGAAGATTATAGCGGAGAGATTAACAGAGGCTGGTTTGACTATAAACGTAGAAAAGTCAAAATTTTGTCTGAGAGAACTTCCTTACTTAGGGTATGTAGTAGGTCAGGGAGGTATAAAAGCAAATCCCGACAAGATAGCCGCCATATTAGATTTCCCTGTACCGAAGACACCACGCCAGGTCAGAAGATTCCTAGGTATGGCTGGATGGTACAGGAGGTTCGTAAAGGACTTTTCAACCCTGTCTGCTCCTTTAACAAACACCCTTAAGAAAGGTCACAAATTCAATTTTGATCAAAATGCTATGGAGGCGTTTAACGGCATAAAAAAGGAATTGACGTCAACCCCGGTTCTCGTAAACCCCGACTTTTCCAAACAGTTCATTATCCTTTGTGATGCTTCAGCAACGGGAATTGGATGTGTCCTTTGCCAAAAAGACGAAGATGGTACGGAACTTCCAATTTATTATTACTCGCAAAAGTTGAACGCGGCGCAACGAAATTACTCGGTGACAGAGCGTGAATGTCTAGCAGCAGTAAAGGGTATACAGAAGTTTAGGCCCTATGTAGAGGGATATAGGTTTAAAGTGATAACAGATCACTCCAGTTTAAAGTGGCTTATGAGCCTGAGAGATCCGACGGGCAGGTTGGCGCGTTGGAGTCTGAAGCTCCAAGGTTTTGACTTTGAGATCGAGCATCGAAAGGGTACTTTAAATGTAGTTCCCGATGCTCTCTCACGAGTATACCAAGTCGACGCCATCCATTTACAAGAGGAAATACCCGAGCTCAAGTCGATAGATCCCATTGAGGTTATTCATGTGGATTTAGAAGATCCGAGCTTTAAATCGGCAGAGTACACTCAAATAATTGAACATATCGAGAAAAACAAGGACCGACTTCCAGATCTCCAGGTTTCCAAAGGTTATGTGTATAAAAAAGTAAGATTTAGCCCTGGGAACCCAATTCAAGATGACTTGACATGGAAGCTTTGGATCCCCAATGCGTTGACCGACTGGCTGGTCTCTCTGGCTCATTGCCCGCCAAGAGCCTCACACGGAGGAATAACTAAAACCCTTTACCGCTTGAGACAACAATATTTTTGGCCTGGTATGGCTAATCAAGTTAAGAGTTTCATAGCAAACTGTGAAGTTTGCAAAATGACGAAAGCTTCAAACGTTATATTGAGATCTGAAATGGGTAAGGCTTTTGTGGTGGAGCGACCCTTTCAGCATCTATACATAGATTTTATTGGACCCTACCCACGGTCAAGAAGTGGCAATACACAAATCGTCATAGCTCTAGACCAGTTGACTAAATTTGTCCTGGTCAAACCACTTAAAAGAGCTACGACGGAAACAGTCTTGAAATTCTTGCTTGAAGATGTATTTCTCATTTTTGGTGTACCAGAAAGTATTCTATCCGATAATGGATCGCAATTCGTGGGTCGGGAGTTTTCGAAAATGGTAACTAATTTTGGTATAAAACATTATAGGACAGCGGTATACTCGCCACAGGGTAATGCAAGTGAACGAGTGAACAGGTCCATCCTGGCCGCGATTCGCTCGTACATTAACCCAAGACAAACCAACTGGGATGAGCACCTTTCATTCATTAGTAGTGCTCTCCGCACCACCGTGCATTCAGCTTTACAAATGTCCCCCTATGAAGCACTTTTTGGTCAACGAATGATCGAGCATGGGGCGGATTACAAGTTACTCAGGGACCTAGGGGGCCTGAACAATTCCGAGATAGACTGGCTACCTAAAGCAGCCAAAATGAATATTCTGCACACTTACCTTAAAACCGCTTTAGAAAAGGCCCACGAGTCCTACGAGAAAACGTACAATTTGAGAAGTCGAATTTGTGCATACAAAGTAGGGGATCAGTTGTACAAAAGGAATTTTGTGCTTAGCGACGCTTTAAAGCGATTGAATGCGAAACTTTGCCCTAAATTTATAAAGGTTCAAGTGAAAAAAGTCATAGGTAATAATCTGTATGAGGTAATTGATTCCAAGGGTTGCACATCAGTTACACATTCAAAAGATTTAAAGAAATGATCAACAGCAAATTATATTCTTACTAACCGCCGGCCACCCCAGCTATGCATGAGACATTTTTGTTATCCAGCAAAAAGTTCCTCTTCTTATTCTTTTAACACAGGAAACTTTGTTAAAAGAACAAGTTTTGTAGGGAAACAGTTATTTGTTTAAACCAAAGAATTAAAACCAAATTAAAAAAAAAAAATAATAAAATTAAAAAAAAAAAAAAAAAACAAGAAAAAGAAACATGTTGAGAAATCTAAAATAAGAGGATAAAGAAGAAAATAATATAATAATATAGTATAAGAGAAGTAATAACATCAACCAGCACTGTCACTGTCCCAAAATTAACAAAAAAAAAGAAAGACAGGTACAATACCCAACACTTTTTCTCATGTACTTTCGTCTTCACGGAGATCAAAATTGAAGTACCATTACACCGCAGCGGAATGTCTGGAATTAGGCCTCTGCAATGCAGTGCAATGGATTCGCTTTACACTTTTTCTTAACTTTATGTACTTGATGATTTTTTTTTGTATTTGCACTAAGAGTGGGTGAGCTATTAGAACTCAAGCTCGTTCAGAGTTAGTTGGCGCAGAGCTGTTTTAAAGTAAAGGTCTTGAGTTCATCACAAAAAAAAAAAAAGTATCAATTTAAACGGTGATTTACAAGAAAAGAAAAAAAGGTACAGTCAACTTTTTCTTAGTGTTTAGAAAGTATAAAGTTATTTTTATAATTAACGTTTTGCTAGAGTGAAGAAAAACTAGCACGCCCATTCGACCAAGCTTTCACAGAGACCGAGTGCAGGGAACCTTATTTAACATTTCCCTCGCTTTTGAGTTTAAATGAATCATATTTATTCAATCGTAGTTGAATCGGGTAGGAGTCATTCCCATTTCTCCTTAAAGTGACTCAGCGACATAAGTACGCGATAGCACTTTAACTTTTAAAAAGGAAGACCAGAAAACAGTGAGTTTCCATTAAAAAAAAAGAAAAAAATACATTATTCGCAAACAAAAATCTTTAAAACTGGTGAAATTCCACTTTAGACAACCTTGGAATACAAAAAAAAAAATCGACTTCAAACCTACTTGGTTCGACATTAATCGAAGGCCAGCGAAAGATACGCCGATACGTGGTGTGGGTGCGACCAGCTAAGCGCCAGTCCAACAGAGTACCCAAATCATCCAAGTCCTAAGTACACGTGTGACATACAACGAAGAGGGAAACAAAAACTTGATAGCAACAAAAAAAAAAAAAAACAAACAAAAACAAGCCAGCTCAAACTCGCAACCTCCGCAAAAAGCTATAAACAGCGAGGTCCAACAATTTCGAAGCAACCTCTCAACTAAAAATTTGTAACCTCTCCCGAATTCCCACTCCCTCTGTATGTTTCTCGCTCTTACATCCAACTCTAAAAGTAAATTTAAGAGAACTTTTCAAACCGAAAAAAAAGCTAAGTACCATTCTAATGATTTGATGTGCAAATATACATGAATGTAATTTCTTATTAAGCCCAACAGAATTTAAGGATCATCGAGTCCGGTCAAGGCGGTGCACTGTTTTCACCTGGAGTCGCAGTAAGTCAATACATGCAACATAGTGAGTACCTATTTTTATTGTCTTTGCTTAGAGGTTATATTTCATTGTATGGCACATCAAAATATTACTCGTATTTAAGCCCTTTGAATAAAAGAAAAAAAAAGAGATAATTTTGAATTCAAAAAAACCAACGAGTTGGGGTCAAAGAAACGTGAAATATTAAGCTAAGAAAAAAAAAAACACAAAAATCAGAAAATTAATTAATGAAATCAATTTATATTATCCTAATCAGTTCACTACCAATGTCCATTTCCAATTTTTAGTATTGAATTATTAAAGTCTTGACAGCTTGAATTGTTCTTTTTTTATCAACTAGAATTCATTAAAGAGTGTTAAACTTCAAACATGATTTTTGTTTCTTTTTTTTATGGAAAATTCGTCATTTGTTAGAGTACGTAGTAGGTAGGCCTATAGTTTTTTTTTATCGCTATTCGTGATACCTTTAGCTTTAGTCTTTTAGTGAAAATAGTACCTGCGGAGATGCGGTTTATTTTTGGGAGTTCATTTCGTTTTTGTTAAGTCAAGAAAGATGGTTGTTTAAGAAAACAAAATTCGGTATGTGAGTTAAGACGCAACGGGGAGTGAGGCCTTCAACAGAAGGTTTTAAGGGAGTATTTAGTGGCTTTAGGGGTTATTGTTATCATATTGAGCATACGCAATAACCAAAGGGCGTCTTTATAACAAAAATTTTATTGTTGTCTAGATGCAAAGGGGAGGGTAGTGTGCTTCGAGAACACGATCATCTATGTTCTCCACCAACCCAACATGATCTAGTTAGATTACCAAAATTCGGGTTCCACATCTCTTTAAAATTACAATTATTTCGAATTACATCTTCGATTTCCAATAAGGCCTGAAATAAAAACGTAACACCGTCCATCTTTCGGTAACAAGATCCCACCCCTCCGACGAGCTAGGATGAGCGTGGACTAGCAGGCCTACCCGTTACTAAGGAAGTGGACAACCTTTTCATAACTCAACTTTGATGGTCCGAATGGCCTGTAGCATTTTGTTTCTAATCGGTTCGAGTGAGAAAAGGATTCTACGCTAGAGTGTGATCAATAAACTGGTGCTAACATATTTCTCTTTGGGGTTAGCTCTCATGCAGTCTCGGAGTGGAATTTAAGGGAACATTATTTAATTTTTTTTGTGGTTCACTCTGGCGTATACTCGTTATTTAAATAAAATAAATTATGGTTTAATTTATGATTCAATTTAAATAAAAAGAAGTTCGTTACATTGTTGATCGTGGACCAATCAGTTTTTATCTTGGAATGGAAATCGAGAGGAATGGCCCACGGGGAAGTATATCAGTTCACCAGAGACGATATGTTGAAGACCTGTTGACGCACTGGGGTATGCAGAATTGTAAACACACACCACTCGCAAGTGGCATCGCTTTTAAGAAATGTTCCAGAAAGGACTGTGAAGCAATGCAGAACGTCAAAGAGTACCAATCGCTTAAGGGGGGTCTTAACTATTTACCGATTATATCAATGCCTGAACTTGCTCATGTTGTTTCCAAGATGTCACAATTTAGTGCTCACCCGCAAAAAGAGCACTTTATAGCAGCGAAGCACATACTCAGATACTTAAGGAAACGTTCGAAGGTATCTTTAATTTTTAATGGTAACAAAGATTTTGTTTGTTATACTGGGGTTCTGATATAAGTGATCGCAGATCGTATAGCGGTCATGTTGTGTTCTTCGGTGGCGGACCTGTGGCGAATGAATCCAAAAAACAACACGTTATAGCATTAAGTACGATGCAAGCGGAATATATCGATATGTGTCAAGGAACTAAAGAATTAATTTTTCTAAGAAGCCTGCTTGCTGAATTAGGTTTCCATACATACTCCAAAGAAGCAATTACCATACTTTGTGATAGCCAGAGAGCCAGCTTTTTTGCAAAAAAAATGAAACAACACACAAAAGAAGCTGATATGTATGTATCGGACAAAAGACTAACGCATCACACGAGAGTTGAGCTTAGACTGAGCGTACTTTATTACTTACTGCTTATACCTACTTACAGACTAACATATTATTAATAGTATAGATATACATTTTTTTACATATGTTTATTTCCATAAGTCAATTCAATGTGTAATTATAAATCTATTGCAACTACTTAGGTAGGTGCATATATACCAGAAGCAAGCATATAGATATAAGATATCACTTCCTAAAGGAAAAGTATTCGCACAATATTATATCTATTTCTTATATTCCAAGTTATGACAATGTAGCTGATATATTTACAAAATGTTTGAACAAAAATAAGCATATTGAATTTTCAATGAAATTGTTTAAAAATTGAATAACTCTGTAAAAATAATAATTTTTTAATTTAATGAATTTCGCTTGAGATGGAGTTTGTCAGGTGTATCAACCGTAATTCATGTAAATCTATTTCATTTGCCAATATGTCATTATTGTATAGATAACTTTACATTAAAATATTTTTTCTTTTGTAAATCAGTTGAATAAAAACCTCACTCGAAGAAAGTCGTGTTCCTTGCTTTATTTTTTCCTTCTGGATTTTCGCACACGTAACTGCTTACACAAATGAAAATACATTTGGAAACAAAAAGTGCCAGTCCATATGGAAAATCCATACCGTGTAGGCAAAGCACTCCTTAAAGTTCTCTTAACTCCAATCACAAAAATATCGACTGCTAGGTTAGTGAATGCGTCCATTAGCTTTGTCTAACAGCACAAAAGCTGTGAAACATAAATACCTAAGCCTTAGTTTTGTCTTCGTCTACGTTACGATGATTCCTCTTCGAGATTGCTTTGAATAACATTTCTCACTTTGTCATACCATTATCCCTCCAAAATTTAATGAATTTAAGGTGTTTTCCTTTGGACGTCAAGAAGCATTCGGAAGAGTCTAGAAGTCTTCTAAAACCATTTCATTCGACTGACTTTAACAGACGGAATGCTTTAAAGAAAAGAAGAACTCTTCCATTTTGAATACAAAATCGTCCAAAAAATGCTTAAAGGCTGCACTCTACCGGCATCATTTCTTTAGGAAATTCTACCAATCTACCTTTACTTACTAACTTAAGGTGACGCTCCAGTCCGTTTTGGACTTGGGCTTCAATCAACAGTCTCCGCCAGCCAGCTCGGTCCTTAGCTAGCTGTCTCCAGTTTTGCCTCCAGGTTGCTTGAGGTCCTCTTCCACTTGAGTGCGCCACCTGAGTCGCGGTCTTCCTCTCCTCCTACGTCCCTCGGGAATAGTGTCGAAGGTTTTCCGGGCCGTAGCATTGGTGTCCATCCGCTCTAAATGATCGAGCCGTCTGAATCTCTGGACCTTGACCCTTCTGGCTAGGTTCATATCGTTGTACAACCCGTAAAGTTCGCTGTTATATCTTCTGTGACATTCCCCTTCAATGCACACATGCTAGTCCATCTTCTCCAGCGGCTTTGTTGGATTGGACCATATTTTCCATCAGTCATAGATTTGAAGAACGAAAATATGTTGTCCATGCATATTTCTGCTCATAAAAATCTCATTCCCGCTTAAATTGTAATCATTAATGGCATCTTGAAGCAGCTTCTCACTCTAAAGATTTTAATTAACGATCATGAATGCAGTACTTCCGGTTTTCTTAAATCTAAGGATCACTTCGTTTGAAAAGATAGAAAATCGGAAGTTATTATGCACATGAATCCTTTTCGTGATTATGTTTCCTGCCACAGAGCGCGATTGTCCCTTTCGTGTATCGTCCTCAAATCATCTTTAAAAATCTTTAATCCTGCGGACAAGTTGTAACAGGTGGCTGGGACATTGTGTAGTCCTTTCGGTTATGATTATTAATTTCGTTAAATCATTTTCCTCTTTAAGACATTCTCAATGAAAAAACACTCTCGTGAAATCAATGTATGAGAATGAGGACATATTTGTCCGAGCGACGATAATTTCTTGAAGGAACTAAAAAGATTTGTGTATGGCATTGATACAATTTGTTGAATGAAATGAAATTCAAACAAGGCACTAATAAACAATAACACGTGTATGAAACTCTAAAGAAGGTTTATGATCATGAAGCGACCAGTTGAAGGATTTCAACCCTTTGAAATAGGTTTCAAACTCATTCAAAAACAGAAACTAGGATAAAAAGAGTGCTAGTTTATGTTACTCAATAGAAGACAATTGATTTTTTGGTGCTACATCGATGAACCACAATGTCTGAAATCAAAAGATTATAAAATTCCTCAATAAAAAGTGGAAAATAAACCATAAACGTATATGACTGAACAGTTAACACTTCATAAAATGAATGGAAAATAAATATGAGGCATTGGTTTGCTACTGGTAAACTGTTTGGATATCTTTCTGAAAACAAGTCTGTTTCTTTTAAGTGTACGCTATAGCTTGTTAACACATAAGCCCAGAAAAATATTGGTTTCATCATATTTTTATTTTCAAAAAAAGGTGATTTAGTGAACACAAAAATCAGGGGCGTGTTTGTCATCATTTAAATCGTCCTTCATCTCAATATCCAACCGAATTATTCTATGAAATTGCTATCCATTCTCTTAAGATCTTAAACTTGGAGTAAATAAATTACAGGAAATTTTAAAAATGGTGCAATAAATGCCTAATTTGTCACTCCTCTACATGTGGCATCTCACGAATTTATAACAGCATTCCCAAGGTTGTGACAAATCAAAAGCAAGTCGGCTACCTGTAGTCATCTTTTGATCCTTTCATTATCTGTGCTCATCGTTTTGTTTTGACATTGTTTTCGACACAATTCTGATAAGGATCTTGGTGACATGAACCTTCTGAATCCTGTGTTCTTACAACAAACGAAATGTCAATCGATAAAGGCTAACCATGCAATTCTCAAGGCGACAAGGCAGTCATTTTATGAGCTGGGAAATAAATAATTTATGTTGGGGTTAAGAAGGAGTTACAATCTATGACAAATGCTTCTTTAATTTTCGGTGGTCTAGATCAGTGATATGGACTGTTTGATAGCTTCAGAATTCTCATAACTACAAGACCCTCCCTTGAAATGAAATGGTAAAATGGGGATGTAAGATTTTGTCCATGATAAGAATTTGGTTTTGAATTTTTATGGACACAATTCAGATTAATATCCAAATCAAATCATAGACAAAAATACGAGCATACTGATGTTTTGCCTCCTAAAAAAATTCGTTCTTATCGCATACCGTGCCAAATGCACTGCCACTCACAAGGATAAGGAGGTCAGACAGATTTAATGATCGTGCGGCAAAATTCAAATAGAAATTCGTCATGCAGCTTCATGTTTTTCCCGGCGGGCGCCACCAGACAGAAAATGACCAGTCGCATTGTACGAATGAAAAACATTGTCCAAAATATTGTTTTATGAGATGAGATTTTTAAAGATTAAAAGTGTTGATAGTACGGAATAACCAACAATTATTGTGGTAGGATTATTTCACTAGTCTGCTAACAAGAAGGATCAACTTTTCTACACAGGAAGGAAAGTTGTTATTATGATATTAAGGATCGGAAATGCTCTTTAAATCCCTTATTATCTGGTGTTGGTAAAAGTATGTATTTGTGGTTTCTGATCAAAGCAAGGGTCATACAAACTTTGTAGATTTAAATATGCTCCAAGATAAGAAACATAGTTTTAAAGGGTTTTTTCAATAAGAGGTATTATTTTGATTAGCCCGTTATTTCGGTAGCTGTCACTTTTAAAGCTGTGGTTTTTTGACATTTGACAAGTAAAAACTACGCCATCAATAAAAATGGGATACACGCTTCAACCGCTTCAACAACGCATTGAAATTATTAAAATTCACTATAAAAATGGTGAAAATTTGGCAGAGACTCGTAAAACTAAAACATTTTTGGGTCGTCGTGAAGCACCTTGTCGGACCGCAATACAGAATTTGGTGGACACATTCGAGCTGTTGGGACAAGTTAGTGATGTGAAGAATAAAACCCGTGCACGTCGCTCAAGAACAACTGAGAATATTGCTGTTGTAGCCCAAAGTGTTGAAGAAAACCAGGTTTGTCCATTCCTCGTCGTTCTTTGGAATTAGGCATTCCACAAACGTCATTACACCGTATTTTGCATAAAGACTTGGGTCTTAAGGCTAATAAAGTTCAGTTAACACAAGAACTCAAGCCGGCTGATCATCAACAATGTCGTGTCTTTGCTGATTGGGTCCTTGAAATGCATGAAAATGATCCGGAATTTCATCGAAAAATCATCTTGACTGATGAGGCCCATTTCCACCTCGGAGGCTACGTCAACAAACAAAACTGTCACAGCTGGGGCTCGGAAAACCCAAGAGTTATTGTTGAAAAGCCTCTCCTTCCGCAACGCGTGACTGTTTGGTGCGGTTTATGATCCGGCGGGGTCATTGGACCCTTATTTTTCAAAAATTAGGCTGGAGCAACACTTATGGTCAATGGATTGCGCTATCGAGAGATGATTAATGATTTTTATGGCCGGAATTGGATGGTATTGATCTGGACAACGTTTACTTTCAACAAGACGGCGCTACGTGCCACACAAGCAATGAAACCATCGATCTTTTACGGGAAAAGTTTCCGGACCGTGTTATCTCTCGAAGAGGTGATCACAATTGGCCACCGAGATCTTGTGATTTAACACCTTGCGACTTCTTCCTTTGGGGCCACGTGAAAGATAAGGTCTACGCCAACAGCCCAGCGTCGATTCAAAGACCTCAAAGATGGAATTCGTGAGGCTATTGAGGACATAGGGCAGTCACTTTGCGATATGGTTATGGAAAATTTAATGAAAAGGATATGGACCTGTAAGCGTGGTCGTGGCGGCCCATTTGGCTCTATTATTAACGGCATACCTTCCTCTTTATAACGAAATAAACATCCGATCATTTATCTCAAAAAATGCCATTTTTCTTTGAATATCAAAATAACACCTCTTATTGGAAACCCCTTTATATAGTAGCATCCATTCTATGAAACGTACACGTACTTATGTCAAAATTTGCTTTTGTCCGCTACTGTAACTAAACCGTCCGTCTGCCGTCCGCCAGTCAAACTATTGTCAAAGGATAACTCTCAGTGAAATTAATCATGAAATGTTTTATGTGATTTTTGGCAATTATCAGCCGACCGACGCGACGCTACAATCAGCAAAATGTTTCACAATAATATCATTAATTCTGTGTGCATAGCGTCAATGTTGATTTGAGCTTGCAATGCTAATTGTAATAATTGCTGGACAGGACATTGCTGAGGCGTTTGATTCTTTTGATAATATGGATAATCTGAACACATCAGGAATCAAGGTGCCTAGTGTCAAAGATTTCGTACTTTGGAAGTAGATACATGCTAATAATCGACAGCTAGAACTGAAACTCAAAAATTATAATTTAGCTTTACTGCTCATTTCTTGTCAATGCTATCGTTCGACTTGACACACATATTGGTTTTGATACACAACGAACTAACTCCGTTTCTAAATCTTAAAACCAATGGAGCATTTCTTTTATTGAAAACAAAAGAACTGACCTACGAACTTAAAAATCATGAAATTCTGTTTCAAAATTCAAGGTTTGTAACTTTCACAATGACTTCAAAAAAAATGACATTGGAATACTTAACAAAATCTATTTCTTACATCCCCAAGATAAAAAATTTATCATCTCATTTAATACTCATCCCGGATTACAATTTTGTTCAGGTATTCATTCAATGCCTTTCTTCCAAAAACTGATTAAATCCAAAAGACTTATTCATCCATTTTTATAATTCTGTTTGAAGGTAACAATTTTCCCCTTTGCAACTTGTTCCAACAATAAAAACCAGAGTTTCATACAACCAACCATCCAACAAACCAGAACCAGTTAACCTTTCCTCCACTCATGCTCCATATGTTAGCCAATGGGAACCTTGCTTAACCACTTAAATACAACATCAAAGACAAATCACCTGATTGGTGGACGTCTGCTAGAAGCACGTGCTGAAACCAGTTCCAGAACAAGCACGAAAATTCCCCCTGTATCACTATTCACAAACAAGTTGAATAAGAAGACCCTTTTTTTTGTATGAGCTCGTCTCAGGTAAACGAATGAAAGGACAATGAGCAATCAGCAACCACCACGACCGAAGCCGAAACCGATATAAATAGGTATCCCGATTTACCTGTTTCATCAGATTCGACTTTGCTTTCGAAGGATTAACATCGCCGGATACACAAGAACCTTCTCTGTTGTGTTGTGAATTTTCGTACTCTTGCGTTTCGGTTACTAAAAATATTCTTAAAACAAAGTTTTTAAAAATGGCGTCGGGTGAAGTTTTTCGTTATTATTATTCAACATCGGATGATTTGCAATCTCTTAAGGCCTCTGCCGAGCCTTACTTCAATCCCATGGGAGCTTATAACGGCAGTGTCCAATTTCAAAACCAAGGATATTGCAATTTCGAACACGCCTCATCCGATGGCTGGAATACACCCTCACCAGCTAGCTATCGTTCGCCCAGTCCGGAATACGTGGATTTAAATACTATCTATAATGGGCAAGTTATCTCAGGCTCTTCCGGTGTCACTGTTCAATCTCACATTCCTATGGATGTCCTTACTCATCAAATTCCAATGACAACTCAAGAAATCTCAACAAATCAAATAACTGGATCTTCGAATGTTGGAACATGCAAAGTTGGAACAACGAAAAAACGAGCTTACAATCGCAAGACAACAACCGCTGCTACCACTACGACTTCGATTCCAAAACTTCAATCCAGCGAAGCAGCAGTCTACCCAGACATGATACCCGAAGACCTCAACCACTTTAACTTTTCCGAATCTGGAATTTTCGACGATTCTGTGTCCGACGATGATATGCTGATGTTCCAGGACGAATTTGGAGCCAGTGCCAGCCAAAGTGACAATAGCAGCTACGAAATGGATGGAACCACAATCGAAGGCCAAAATGGCAAGAAGCGACGTGGAAAACAGGTATCCCCGGTTATCAAGAAAAAGCGACGTCTTGCGGCTAACGCCAGGGAACGCAGACGGATGCAGAATCTCAATCAGGCATTCGATAGACTACGACAATATTTGCCGTGTTTGGGCAATGACCGTCAGCTGTCGAAACATGAAACTCTTCAAATGGCACAGACTTATATCTCAGCTTTGGGAGATTTATTGCGATAAATGTATGTGTTTTCTTGATTGCTTGTGGAAGTTGTAATTTTTAATTGAATATTTATTTTGAAAAGACAAAAATGTGCTAAAATACGTTGCCCAGTCGAGTACCTTTAATATTTATAATGTAAAAATGTTCTGTTTGTAGAAGATATAGATTGTAAGGCTTTTATTAGGAAATTATGTTTAAGTTTGTTAATATTATGAAATTGTAATTTTTAGTTGTAATTTTACCGGAAGACAATGAAAATGTTAATTTTTTATAAGAAAAACATGTTTTGTTTTTATTTCTCACATTAGTGATACGATTTCTGAAAGATTGTGCATTTTAGGTCAAGGGATCTGTGTGGAAAGTGGAAGTTCTTCGTTTGAAAGACTTAATTCAAACGGTTTTCGAAAATTTAACTTGAACGCTCATATTACAATAGGTTCAGGGTTACACATGTGATATCTAAGGTGACTCTAAGTCTCGTAGTAAAATTACAATTAAAACTAGGAGTGTGTCTACCAAGAATTCGTCCGTTATAGTTGCTGGCTCATAAATTCAGACAAAAAACAGAAACGCTTAAGAAGTTAAAATTGCGTTCCGTAGTCCGTTTAGCTTTGGTGTTTGGTACTTCCCTTGGAAGCACGAAAACCACCTCTTTTTCTTAAAGCTCTTGTTTAGTTTGACACTACAGTCAAGGACTTGGGCCTGAAACAACAGTCTCCGCTAGCAATCTCGGTCACTCGCTAGCTGTCTCCAGTTTTGAAGATAGTGCCTCTATTGTTGACGGTGGAGTTTTGAACTATCTTCTCAAGCACGTTAATAAAGATATCGCATGATAGCGCATCGACTTATTTGCATCTTATATGACATCAAATGATTCCGTAAGTTCGTTGCCAGCCTTGATGGAGCAGCGTGAGTTCTTCATCGTCATTTTGCACAAGCGAACGAGCTTTGCAGGGATGCCAAAACTAGACAAACCCTAAAATCGATGCAGCTGCGGTGGGTGTAGATTTGCAGTTCATATGTTTTTTCCACTACCTACCGTAAAATGAAAATTTGGTCGATTGGTTGAATATCCGGACTAATGAGATTTTTGAGGAAAGGCTACAGACTTATGTAAAGGCAGAGAGTATCTTATAAGCGATGTTAAGGACACTGATTCCTCTGTAGTTGGCGCAGTTTACGGGATCTCACTTCGACAAGATCGGGCAATCAATGCTGAGGTTCCTTCCATGCGAGCATGCATTCTTCCGACCATGTTCTACAGTTGATTTATACCTACATTATTAAAATAACAAGAACTCGTCTTTGATGTCGTCCTTTTTCTCTTAGCTTTTATTCGGATCTTTTTTATTTGAAGCTCAAGACTTTTTGCCTGAGTTTGCTTCCCACTTCCGACCGACGTACAACCCCCAACCTGGAGTGCCAGGCACTTGATGTGACTCCAAGTGCAAGAGCCGGAAAAAACCGCTATTTTTACGGCCTGTTCTTCAAATAAGTCGAAGTAGCCCGTACAAGTGTTCACCAAGTAGCTCGGCCTAACTGCAACTAAATCTTTTAAGATCTCAAATCAGTTGATCCGGTGTGTATTTTAATGTTGACTTCAATTATAAGAAACATTAATTAAAAACTTGTATATAAGACATAATATAACCAATGTTCTCCTTTGTTTTATCATCCTAATCAAGGCTTAATCTAAATCTGTCTAAGAGATATACCTATATCTTAATGTTTGGTTCTTAAGAAATAAATAAATAAAAACAAATTAATTGGCAGAGACAATCTGCACAAAAATTAAATAAATTTCTGCACATTTCAGGGATTTGTTTGATATTAACATTTTACACTCACATCAACCCAGGGATACCATCAGACATTCCCCTTGAGAAATATTTCATTCGAAATTAAAAAAAAAGTGTCTAAAAAATACAAAAACAAGGGTAGTAGTTCAAATTGGTAACCAGTACTCCGCGAACCCACTGGAACTTAATCCGATCGAAGAACATGACTGCTATTATGCAACAAGGCGGCACAGTTTCAGTGAACACCAGCAGTTGTATGTAATATGCTGATTCCACTGACGCTAATCACTTGATTTAGCGAAGTGATTAAGAGCAAATGTAGTCTTTTCTGGGATTTAGGATAGTTAAAACGTAGTACTATTCTAAACATACTATTATTCTAGCTTTTGATCTACGAATATGTACCCTTAATCCCATAAAAGTCGAGATTTGTTCTTAATCTACTTCGCTAAATCTAGTGATTAGCGTCATCAGCATACAAGGGATCAGTTATAGCGATCATTAAAAACTATCATTAACAAATTTCATTTGGATAATGTGGTGTGTTGAACTTTGATTTTATATACCAATCTCATACCGATCGATGGCAAATCCATTGAAATATTTTTTACTTGCGAAAAATAATTCAACAAAAGAATATTTTTTATGAAAAATGCATTCATTTATTTTAATGCGATGAAAATTCGTTTTAATGACAAGCTGATAATTAAATTTCAAAAAATGAAACACTTTGTTTCAGTGTTTGTGCTTTCCTTTTTTTTTTTAATATTCTATCTTTCATTAAAAAATTTAATGAAGCATTTTCCATCATTAAAAAAAATATTTGATTTGTTGTCGGTAAGCTTTTTTTCTTTTGATTATTAAATAATTGAAACGATGCAATATAAAATTGACGCTAAAGAATTTGAGACCAATCTAATAATGGAGGTAAAAATAGAAGCTGCTAAGGACGACCCGGCATATAGCAACAAATTGCTACGGACAAACGCCTGGGCAGACATTTCTGCGATTTTGGAAAAGACGCGTAAGTTGAATGACAAATGACAATTTTTTATAATTTATTTCATCAAGCACTTAATTTTCTGCTTGCAACGGACGAATGCCAAAAAAAGTGGACGACCGACGTTAAGAAATTCCTTCCGAAGTTATTATAATACAGCCAACAATACACCTAGTGGTTCTGGAGCGACGGCACCTATAAAGTGGGTGCATTTCAAATCAATGCAATTTTTAATCCCGTTTGTGAGGGTGCCAAGCGAGTAAGTCAAACATTATTTTAAATTTGTTAGCTTTTAACTTTTTCATTTTATTCAGTGATTGTGCAAATTTTATGGAGCCAACAAACAAGGAAATTGAAGATAAAGATCCCATAGATGTAGGCGGACAGGATAAGGAAAACAAAACAGAAAAGACCTACCGTAAACTGCCAAAAGGGAGAGGAAAAAAGGCTTAATGAAGAACCCTTGGAAAGAGTTCTGAATGCCATTTATTATAATAGCAATAGAACGTCGATGGAGCTATTTTTTGAAAATATCGCGCTTAATAGCCGCAGAACAAATCGTTTTCAGACAAGAATCCTCGAGGTCCTGGCTGAGGAGATGGAAAATGAAGACTAAAAATGTGATAGTGATACATACTTAGGTGTAGGTACATTATGTAGATATATCTGTGTTCATTGTTTTTTGTTAATTGTTAGACTGAGTTGCATTTGTATGTTAATTTTGTTTATTTTAAACCAAGAATAGCGCTTTTGTTTGGTATTTTTATTGATAGTTTTTTTTTTTTCATAAATAAAAATATATGAATTGAAGGAATATAATCTTTATATACAATTAAAAGTTTTCTTTTCCAAATCTATCACCTATCCCACTGGAACTCGATATTGCCTTCATTCAGAAGCCAATCAGCGAAACTTTTTCGAATATCTACTGCTTTAGAAGCGGGTGCATTGACTCTGGCTGCATGATCAACTATTTGTTCTAGGTTTTCGTAAGAATCTGCAGTACTTGATGGATGAGCATGCTCTTGGGTTTTGAAGAAAATTGTTTAAAACGCAGCAGCAAAGAATTAAAGGTGTGGCTAGTTCCGTTTGCACTTCCAGACTTACTTACTTAAGGTGGACTTGGGCCTCAATCAACAGTCTCCGCCAGCTAGCTCGTCTCCAGTTTTGCACTCCAAGTTGATTGAGGTCCTCTTCACTTGAGTGCACCACCTGAGTCGCGGTCTTCCTCCCCTCCTACGTCCCTCGGGAATAGTGTCGAAGGCTTTCCGGGCCAGAGCATTGGTGTCCATTCGCTCTAACTGACCGAGCCATCTGAGTCACTGGACCTTGACCCTTCTGGTTAGGTCCATGTCGTTGTACAACCCGTAAAGTTCGCTGTTGTATCTTCTTCGCCATTACCCTTCAATGCACACGCGGCCAAAGATGACCCGAAGAACTTTCCTCTCGAAACAGCCTAAGGCACTTTCATCCGATTTTGTCAGGGTCCATGCTTCCGCACCATACAGCAGTACTGGGATGCTGAGTGTGTTGTACGGTCTTACCTTAGTTGCTCGAGAGAGGGCTTTTCCACTCAATTGCTTTCTCAGCCCAAAGAAACAGCGATTAGCAAGAGTTATTCTCCGTCTGATCTCGGCGCTGGTGTTATTGCCCGTGTTCATAGCGGAGCCTAGGTAGACAAACTCCTCTACTACCTCGAAGTTATAAGTGTCTATTGTGGCGTTCTGCCCGAGCGGTCGGTGTTGGGTGTCCTTTTTCGAAGACAGCATATACTTCGCTTTTCCCTCATTTACCGCTAAACTCATTTTTGCCGCTTCTGTCTCAAATCTCTCAAAAGCGCCATTGACATCACGCTGTGTTCTTCCCATTATATCAATATCATCGGCGTGCGCGAGAAGTTGAACAGATGCACTTCCACAGGCTTCAATGAAACTCTCCAGATTTGAACTAAAATTTGGAACATACTTTCTACAATTATACGAGTTATTATTCATTTTTCTGATGTTTCGTTATTTGGTCGTTAATTGTCTCCCTGGAAACGGAGTATGTAAGTTATATTTTAGTCCAAATGCTCCGTCTCCAACAAGAACGTATGGAAGAGGAATGGAAGTGTCTGCTAATGGTTTCACCTGCGAAACGAACAACTTTTGTGGGGTGTTGTTCCAGGCTTTGCCGAAGTTACAGGAAGAAAATATTGTTGGGTTAGCATTAGAACCGTGTGCTCCAATGCTGACCATTATGAATCGGTAGTTTTCATCCACGACTGCCATTAGTATTATGGAAAAACATTTTTTATAGTTGAAATTTAAGCTCCCCGATGTTCTTGCTTAGAACATCCGAACATGCTTTCCATCAACTGGCCCCAAGGCAATTGGGGAAATTCCATGTTGTCATGAAATCATGAGAAATTTCTTTCCAAAACCTAGTGTTTTTTGGAACCGGCATCATAGGTTCCTTAAAATGTTTGTTGACGGCACCAATGGTTTGAATGATGGATTTTCTGACAGTTGATGTTCCCAACAAAAAACGAAATGAAAGATCAGCAAAGGTTGCTCCAGTGGCAAGACATCTTAAAAGAATATGATTAATTGAATAGTACCAGTTATTTATATGACATTTGACCCGAAAAGTTTTTGGAAATACATTAATTCGAAGAAGAAATGTGATTTTTATCCAATAAACTTTACTAGCAAAATATAACCCTCAACTTAACTTCTGAAATTTGTGTAGAATTTGCAAATAATTTATCTTTTATCGATTCCCCCGCCGTGGTGGATAAAGTTTTTTTTCAGTATTTACGTGGCTGTCCACAAGTATTGTTTAACAACATCTCAGTAGAGACTGATGACATTATAAACATTCTTTCTCTTCTGAAAGATGATTTTTCGAGTGGTCCAGATGGTATTCCACCTGTTGTTTTAAAAAAAGTGTAAGTCTATCTTAGCATCTCCCCTCCGTTATATTGTTGAAGTGTCTTTAAAATTAGGAAAATTTCCATCAATTTGGAAAAACGCTTATATTATACCAGTCTATAAGCTCTTCTGCATTCCTAAGATGTTTGAACAAGTTATTTGTGAAAGTTTGGCATTTCATTGCAGTAACATTATCTGTCACCAACAGCATGGTTTCATGCAGAAACGTTCTACTGTCACAAATCTTCTTCTTTTTATAAATCAATGTGTTAGCACTTTGGAATGTGGTCAGCAAATCGATTGCGTCTATACAGATTTTTCGAAAGCCTTTGACCAACTCTCTCACGCCATCATAAAATTCAAACTAAATGCATATGGCTTCCCCCCATTTTCATCACTTATGGATATCCTCTTATCTCGAGAATAGGTCTTACCAAGTAAAGTTCAGGCATTCTATCTCTTAGTAATTTTTTGCTAATTCGGGAGTTGCTCAGGGTAGCCATCTAGGACCTCTACTTTTTAATTTAGCTATAAATGATGCCCCGTTATGTGTACGTAATAGCGAAATCCTCATCTTCGCAGATGATATGGAGATTTACAAAAACATATGTTCTAGTAATGACCACATTCTTCTACAAGATGACATTAATAGTTTTGCATTGTGGTGTGAGAAAAATAGTTTAAACCTAAAACCAATAAAATGTCAAACAATGACCTTTTCAAGGAAGGGTGCACCGTCTTCATATGACTACGCTATCTCACAGCACATTCTAACCCGTGTAACTTCCGTAAGAGATCTTGGGGTTTTCTTTACCCCTAAATTAGATTTTTCTGTGCACATTAACAACATCGTGAATAAAGCAAACTCAATGCTTGGATTTATAAAGCGTTGGTCAAAGGAGTTCCGCGACCCAAATATAACCCGCGCTTTATATTATTGCTATGTTCGTCCTCACTTGGAATACGCTTCCCAAGTTTGGTCACCTCATTACAATATTCATATTGAGAGGCTAGAATCTGTTCAACGAAATTTTACTCGTTTTGCCTTGAAAGGTATTCTATGGAGTGATCCTTTGAATGTCCCCTCTTATGAAAACCGTTTGCTAACTCTCCAAATGGAAACATTGTCAAGTAGACGAAACAACAATGACATGGTATTCTTCCATCAAGTTATTACTGGTGTAACAGATGCACCGGAATACTTGGTGCTATATCTTTCAACCATCGGGGTGGCGGTTATAATTTTCGTAGGAAGCACTTGGTACATGAACCAAAACATCGTACCAACTATGGTTTCTATGAGCCCTTGACACGTATGAGTAGGCTTTCAAACTGCAACTCAGACTTATTTGATTTAAATATAAGTAAGAATAAATTAAAGTCTTTGCTCAAGACCAGTGTTATACACTTTTAAATGTTTCTCTGTTTACTTAATGTTTGTAATTATTAGTTATGTATTAATCTTGTTTTGTTAACTGTCTTGTTTTTGTTTCATCCATGTGAGTGTTTGTTATGTAATGTTTGCTTACTAACAACTAACACTGCACTAAGTGATGAGCCGGTGGTATAACATAGTCTACTATGTTGGCAAACCATTGGTCGTAAGACTGTGCTTTGCTATAAGCTCTCTTCGACCAATTCTGATAGTGTAAGAAAAAAAAAAACAATGACAATGGCTAACCATTCAATGACAGACATCAAAAATAAATAAAATAATTTTAATTTTAAAATAATAATTAGAACACTTTTTTAATGTTTGCTATAAACGCACATAAGTAAAAATAATTCAATTTTCATGTGTCCCAACTTTTAATTATGGTTTTTAATGATCGCTATAATGGCCTCTAAGTTGTCAATGTTTGATTGACTTTTTCTGACATTTTATCTTGTTTTGCTTACTTTTTTCTGCGTTCTCATAAACATCAATTAAGTTGTATTTATTTTAATCTCCGCTTTTGCTTTTGATTCCTCTTCAAAAATATTGCAGCACTCCATGCAATAAACAAAAATTTTATAGTTCCTTGTTTTCCAATTTTGTTTGCCTAACATGACCAATTGATTTTTATTCATCAATTTTGTGATGTTTTTTCAGGTAAAAAATTATATAAAAAAGTATCCCAAATCTAGCTCCAATTAAGAAACACAATTAAATTGAGCAAAAAATATCCTTACACACAGGAAGTGGAAACATCTTCAAATTCTTCAAAGGAAAAGAAAATTTTTCTTTTCCGCTGTTTGTTCCATCAACCATCATCATCATTACAACCTACGATTTTGTGGTTTTTGCTTGTATACATTTTTTGTTATTTTTGTTATTTTTTGGTTAAAAATCGACAAAAGAAACTAATTTGAAGTTGATTGCTTCGGATTCGGCAAACACACAATAACATTGATCTATTGTAGACTTTCGATGCTCCTCATAAGTGGAGAATTGATTTTGAGTATAAAAAAATAGATACAAAAATAGAAAAAATATGGGAACAAACCACAAAGAAAATTAAACAGTATTTTTTATGTTTTGTTAGGATTAGGATTACACACCTGAATTTTGTTTTTAAGGTGCAAACATTGTATATCTATCATGTTGTAGATTAGTTCCCGCAACTTTTGATGTGGTTTCAATTGTTTTTTTAATTTTGATAAACTTCTTTCTCTATATTGACTGTATTGATAAAAAGGCAAACATTTTGTACAGCAGTTGTATACATATATAAATATGTATAAGGAAATTATCCAACACGACGCGAAATGTCCTTAATTCAAATTAAGTACTCACTAGAATCTCTCCCGAAGTATATCAATGGATTCAAATTAATTCTTTGCTAAATTGATGTCTGGCTTGCTTAATATCCTAAATCTCCTTTTTAAATAATCAAACATTTAGGATCAGAAACCCATAATTCCCAACACCAACTAATTATGTGTGTTTTTACCCGAGCTGCGAGGTTGAACAATTTAATTTCTTATAAGATTCTTCGAAAAACTAATAAAATCCTCCTTCGACATCTCAATCAATAGGTGATCACCGCCGCCGTGTCGTTTTTTGTTCGTTCTTTAGAGACACTCATCCACAGCAAAAGTGTCTGGCGGAAGTTTGGTCAACACCAAAATAAATGAGAAGACTTTAATTTGGGGATCATCCTTTGAATAGAGAAACGTGCTTATTCTGAAAGCTACCCAAAGAATAAAAGGTCTCAATTAAAGGGAGAGGAAAAACTCACCAGATCAATATGACTGCAGAGATCAATCAAAAGATGGTTCGAAAAACAAATATTTGAAAGATTAAACTTTTGCAGTCCTAATGATTTTGTAACCGGATGGTGGCGGGTCGAATACTTAACTTAATATGGAGGTTCCATTCGCATAGTGTTATTATAATGGGAACCATTTAATGAAAAACGGAAAAAATAATGATAAGGTGCATAGGATGCTGTGAATAAGACACCCTTCTGAAGCGCCAAATTGATCACCTAGCGAAAACCTTATATCGACTTACGTCCGTCGACGCGACGGCAAGAAGAGCAGAAGATGAAGGGAATGAAAAGTGCCGAAATTTGATATTAAACATGGACCGACTTGCCATAAATATCTCTTTGGTGGAAGCACCTAAAAAATTGTTATTTTTTTGCATTTAGTTTCGTATGCCCGATCCTCAAAAAAGGAGATCCCTGAACCGCACCAACTACAGAGATATAAGTCTCCTTAACATCGCCTTTAAGATCTTGTCTGCCGTGCTGTGTGAACGTTGGAAGCCCTTCGTCAACAACCTGATAGGTCCTTATCAGTGTGGTTTCAGACCCGGAAAGTCCACCATCAATCAAATATTCATCCTACGACAGATCTTGGAGAAGACCCAGGAACTTCAAATCGATACCTACCACATTTTCATCGATTTCAAGGCCACGTATTACAGCGTTCCATCATGGTCGGAAAAAACCTAACGGACGCTTTTAATGTCAAAAAAGGTTTTAGACAAGGCGATACGTTGTCATACGATTTCTTCAACATCATTCTTGAAAAGATTGTGCAAAGCTCCAACGTCAACACCAGAGGCAGAATCTTTCAAAAGTCCGTCCAGCTACTAGGAAACGCAGACGATATTGACATAATTGGTAGAACACAGCGTGTGTGAAACGGAGGCCAGGAAGATGGGTCTAGCCGTTAACGAGGGCAAGCCCAAGTTAACGCTGTCGACAAGATAGGTCTACCAACATCGATGTCTTGGAGCAAACGTCAACATAGACAGATTTAACTTCGAGGTAGTTGAGGAATTCGTCTACCTGGGGATCCGCTATCAACTCAGACAACAACACCAGCGCTGAAATCAAACGAAGAATCACTCTTGCCAATCGCTGCTTCTTTGGACTTAGAAGGCAATTGAGCAACTAAAGTGACACTCTACAAAACTCTTATCATCTCGGTCCTCATGTTTGGTGCAGAAACATGGACCATGACAACATCTGATAAAAACGCTTTGGGCTGCTTTGAGAGAAAAATTCTTCGAGTGATTTTTGGTCCTGTCTGCGTTAATGGAGAATGGAGGCGAAGATTCAACCAAGAACTGTACGAGCTGTACAGCGACACTGACCTAGCCAGAAAAGTTAAGGTCCAACGACTTAGACGGTCGTAGAGTCTTCGAATCCAACCCGGTAGGACGTCGCAGAAGAGGAAGACCTGAAACAACTTGGCGTGCGAAACTGGAGACAGTTGGCTAGGGACCGAGTTGGTTGGAGAAGTTAGTTGGGAGAAGTCCTGGTCCGACCTGGACTGTAACGCAGTCGTAAAGAATAAAACGTATTGTGACTTAAAACGGAAGCTCTATTTTGGTTTATCTGATAGTGCAAAGGCGTAAAAAAGGTCAACAAAGCAAATTTAATTGTTTTTAAATGATAATGGTGGAGGGAGAAATATCATTAAAGAATCAAGACAAACTAAAAACGGGTGCGTCTTAACGGAGGCGAAGATGAAGACGAAGCTTAAGCGTGTTCGTGTGTCAGTCATAAACGTATCGTCGCGTAGCGTACGTCGTCGGTTTCGGTAGGTATAGGTACTTTCGGTACAAGCTTAATATCGTAGAAAAATTACAATCGTCGCATTTATTTTGTTTATGTAATCCGTTTCGTAATGGAAATATTGACATGCAATAATGTTGTTTTGGAAATGTTCCGCCACAATTAAGCTGTCGGAACAATGCGGTTTGGCAATCTGGAAGTAGAAAAAAAAGCATTCTGAATGCGTTCAATTGGGCAAAAGTGTCAATTCTGATGAAAAGAAGAGAATTTTCCTTCTGGTCTCAAAAAACAGAATGCTTTTTCCTCGATTCTAAATTGTCAATTAAAAACGCCATAAGTTTGACATTTCAACGCACTTTTTAGTTTGATGATAGGGCTGTATGTTTTGTGTTTGGATTTTGATAATATGAATGCGTTCAAACGTTGATACTAAAGATCAGTATTCCTCCTATTTAGTAGTGTACAACGAATTCTCTGCTCTCTCAAAACTCCTCTATGAAGCATATATCAATCAAATGCAATTTGGTATTATCGCAGATCCCAAGCGCTTTTGGCAATTCATCAACATAAAAAAAAAATCGGATGGATATCCCAATACCCTTAATTATATAGATCACTCCTCTAATGACTCAAAAATTATAACTAATTTATTTGCTAATTTCTTTAGTCTTGCTTTTTCCGACAGTAATTTTGTACCTGATATTAACTATTTTACTTATTTGAACAATTGTAACCAAACGTCAATGGTGTCGATCAACGATGTGGTTAGCAAAATAAGTAAACTTAAAGATGATTTCTCTTCGGGGCCTGATGGTTTACCTGCAATTGTATTAAAGAAGTGTGTAGTCAATTGAGCACTGCCTCTTACCACTCTTTTTCAAAAATCTCTTTCCCAAAGAATTTTTCCATCTTTGTGGAAAGATTCTTTTATAATACCTATTCACAAGAAAGGCTGTTAATCAGATATTTCTAACTACAGGCCAATTGCCAAATCATCTTGCATTCCAAAACTTTCATTGCAAATCTTTATTTTCGCCCAAGCAACATGGGTTCCTTAAAGGGAAATCAACGACCACAAATTTAACTGAATTTGTTTCTTATATACGTTGAACTCAATAGAAAGTAAAAAAGAAGTTGATGTTATTGCTACGGACTTTAGCAAGGCGTTTGATAAGATCTTCTACAGTATTATATCTTTCAAGCTAAAAGCCCTTGCATTCCCTCCTGGTTTCATTGAATGGATGGAATCATATTTATCCGACCGTAAATATCGCGTTTTATTTAGATCTTCAATACCAGAACCATTTACTGCGAAATCGAGAGTCCCTCAAGGCAGTCACCTAGGCCCTATTATTTTTATTTTTGACTATTAATGACGTAGAATCTATGATTGAAAATTCCCAAGTTTCAATGTACGCAGATGACATGAAAATCTTTAGAATGATTTCATCACCCGATGATGCTCTACCCTTGCAGGCCGATTTAAACAATGTCTATGTTTGGTGTCAAAAAAACAATTTAGAATTAAATGTTTCCAAATGCCAAACAATCACATATTCCCGTAAACGTTTTCGTCCACCAACACGCGACTATTATATCAACGAATATATTGTTTACAGAGTAACAACTATCCGAGATCTAGGTGTTATTTGCGATATGGAGCTAGACAACGTAGATTCCTCCGTTTTGCTCTAAGAGGACTTTCGTGGGTTGACAATTTCAACTTACCTCCGTATGAAGAACGTTTGTTGCTTATAAACCTGCAGTCTCTAGAAAAACGTCGTGAAGTTGCCGACATTATTTTCGTACACCAAATTTTATCTGGCGCTACAGAATCCTCAACCCTTCTTGATGCAATGAGTATCAACGTTAAGTTTCATTCTCTAAGATCGGTTCCCCAATTCCATCAGGCTCATCACAGAACTGACTACGGCAGTAATGAACCAATTACGAGAATGCTACGAAAGGTGAACGAAAACTCGAATATTTTTGATTTCAACCATAGCAAGATCACTCAAAAGAAGCTTTTATACAGTATTTCCTAAAACAACTAATAAAATAAATAAATACGTATATGTAGTAGAGAGAAACTGACTCTTTTTTTTATTTAATTTTATTTTATTTAATCTAATTATTATTTAAACGTACTTGACAAGTGTCTTCTACACGCTTATTTACTTTTTACTGTATTTTTTTTTTTATTTTGGACCTTAAAATTTTTGTTTTTAAAATTTTGTACATTTTTTTTTCTTCTTTCTTTTTTCTTGCTTTTTTTACGTTTTGTAAAATTTTAATTAAAAATTTTAATTTTCTTTTTTGACCCTGCTTGCAATAAGCAGTCCCAAACTCTTTTCCTCTTAGTAATTTTAAATAATTTATAATTAAGTACCGATACGTCTAGGAACCGTAATTGCCGTCGCACTCGGTGAAAATGGACCCCAGCGCGTGCGGTATCTGGGGGGGGGGGGGAGAGGCGTGGGATTAATTAAATAAAATTAAATCAGTGATCAGTATCCGCTATAATCTTGGATTCAACCACAATACTCAGCTCGTTTACGATCTAAAAATGGTAGACTCCAGATCTGAACCCATGTTCTGCAACTGCCACTTTCAAGCCACGTCAAGTAATAGACAGTAATAGACATTCGGAAAAAAAATCTTTTTGGCACAAAATCCGGTTTCTGTTTTTTGACAGTCGGTAATTTTCTCACTTGGAACTTCAAAATATCGTATTTCAGTTTCGAACTGTGAAAGGATGGATGAGGCTAAGCATGCAATAATGTATAAGATGAATAAAATGTTACACATGAATTAGCATTAAATAAAATTGTTTTTTAAACTATCGTTTTCGGCCGGTGCGCGTTTAGCGAAATTTAAGAAAATGTTCGCAGTAAAACTACTTCCTTTCTGCCCAATGCGATAAAGTCAAATCGTGGGATTCTCTCATTTCGTTCACAGAATGCTTTCCTTTCTTTTTTTCGTCCAGCAATCCTTTTTAATTTTTTTCGGAAATCCACAAATGCACAATTAGATACCCAAAAGGCAAGCAAAAAGTAACCCTGTAATTAGCGACACCAAATTACAATGTAACGCCTACCAAACAATTAAGTCATCACCAGAGGTAATCGTGTGAGGTCCTATTTGGTCTTCGAGAATGGACAAAAAGTCATACCACACTGAGGAAACAAAAGAAAGCAATTTCAAATGACGAATGTCCCTCTGAACACCTCCTACACTTCCATTTAATAAATCTTTCCGCTTTGAAAAGTGCCCGAAAGAATAAATTGGTAGGCATTTAATTCCGTTTCTTGCACAAACTGTTTGTTTTGGAGTTTTTTTTGTATTCGGAAAGAGGAAACGGACGTTACTGTTTGTTAATTGGGCTTTGGCGCCATATCATTTTAACTTTGACAAGACGGATGTTGCATGTATATTTAGAGAAGAAGAAGAAACACAATTTAAACCGGGTTAAAAATGGACCTAATGTTAAAATAGGAGAAACCCTAAATTCCAGAATTGCCTAAACCTAAACTCATGCTATATTCCATGGTGGTCTTCAAAAATATTAAATGAAAAAGGGGCAGAGCTCAAAATTGACAAATTAGAACTTGATCAGAGACCAAAGCGGAGTTCATACTTTGTTCATGCCGACAAAATGTGGCATACCGACATGCATGCATGTCTAAGGAGGTAACAGACTCGAAGACTATCTAACTAATCAAGTATAAAATTAATGACGTGTAAATAAGGCGCAAATTGCATATATTCACGAAAGCATAAGCTGTAGACAAAGCATCAAACAACAAACAATACAGCGAAATAAAAAAAAGAATTCACAACGAAAGGATACCGCAACAAAAAGTAAATGCATTCATGGGACTGCGTTCTGGTGATATTTTTTTACACTTCAGGAGACAGTTCCTCCAGCATTGTTAATCTCTAGCCAACATAGGGTCCTGGGGACATTGGCGGATCAGAAGCAAAACAGATTTGCGTATGTCCCTGTGGGTATAACACGAATTAAGGTGGCCACAACAAATTGGCACCTGGACCTACACACAGGTGCACTCATGAATTGAAAACGACAACATCATTGATCTTTGGTTCATTACAAAATGCATAAAAATAATAAAGGAACGACCGCAAATCTAACCACAAAGCACGTTGATCTTCTTTGTCCTTTAAGCAACAGAATCACCGTTGGCATGATCATTATTGCCTTGGGATAAATGTGGCAAATGTCAAAGTGTAAGCTTAACACTTAAATTAGATTGTCATTTGCACGAGGATTATAGAAATTAGGACCCAACTCGTGCTGTAAGCCTAACGTCTTGTGGTCAGTGAGGTGAATTGTGTGACATTCAAAATAGGGATTTAAAATGAAAAGAGTTGAACGAACTAAGAAGAAGCACGAAGTCGATGTGCAGTGAGTGAAAAGGACTATAAGTTTTCATTAAAAAGCGAATCGGCATCTTCGAAAGGATACCAATCAATCGCCACATGAACATCTTTTCTTACATAATAAATTCCTTATTTTAATGTTCATAAGTTTGAAGGATATTACTTTTTCCATAAATTAATCATGATCGCTCTAAGAGAACTATTGTAGGCGCTTCCTTTTATCCTGCTAACCACGATTCACCCACCACGTCGATTATGGCAACTTAGACGAGCGACGGTGGTGGTATCCACAAATTATTTGTAAATTCCCGATTAGTGAAACTCCTTCAAGATCCTTTGTGCGCATGGACAGCGATGAATTTTTGCCCACACTTCATTATTTTCCGATTGATATAGTGGCCCTTGTTTATTATGGCAGGGGCGTGTTACGCCTGTCAACATTAATGTTGGTGGTCATTTTCGTTTTCAATACGATGTGATACGATGGTCAATGTTTCACGAGTCCTTTGCTGTCGGAGTCGAGTGTGTTGCCTTTGATTGTTTCTTTTGAATGTTTTGTTCCAGGACTTTGAACAATAACACACTCTGTCAGGTAAAACACAAAAGGACGATATTATTTTCTTAAGGAAAGATTCATTACTTCATTTCATATCGAACAAAATATTGTAGAGAGGCTATCCTCTCGAAATGAAATGATCCTTTGGTGGTGGGAAATTAGTTTTACCACGACTAATTTTATTGCTTAATTTTTTAGTTGAATCCTTTTTGGTTTTAGTTTAATGTATTCAACGTGCTTCATTGTTCCGAAGAAAAATATTTTATATTTTGAATGAAGAGAAAAAAGATTTGATTATAAATGCTTTGGTGTGGTTTTCAAAATGGATCAAAAGAATTTCAATCAGAGTTAGATTATATTAGAACAAAATGACGTGCATTAAAAAATGATTTTTCTTATTTGTTTTCATCAAAATTAAGAAAAATGATATTTAATGGCCCAGAAAATCGTTTCCAATAATCGCAGAGCTAAAGGAGGTCCCACCTTAACGTGCCACATCCATTTAATCGAATTGAGGATCCGCTTGGGAAATGGTAATTGTGAGCTAATGAGCAAATACATCGACGATGTACTCAATCCTGCTGTGGGAGCGCGTTGAGCTCCGTTTCTTCACCGGTGAATCGGAGAGGACACGGGTGACGGGATGTCATCCCCGAAACCAGAGCCAGCCAGATTTTCCCTTCCCCTCCTTCTCTCGCAAGCATTACTCGGTGAATTCAGACACTCCTCAACAACAATCCCTGCAGCGCCAAAGTCCATCGACATCCTTCGCCAAGCAGACCAGATCGATTAACTGACCATAGCCATTTGAACGACTTCCTCCAACATCTCCATTACCATAACCTCACCTTCAGCGACACCGTTTGCAATCCCAGCTCTGCGACTCGGCCTTCAGGATCTGGATCTGGATCGGTTCCAGAACTCCTACATGTCGGGTTTATAGTTCGATAATCGAAATATATCAGTAAACGATTTCCAGTTGTAGAGACTACCAAACAGGTCGTCATCAAATTGCACCATTTTGTCGCCAGCTGTGTAGAAACCTGATGCTGGTTCTTCGTGAAGACCAACCTCTCCTGGCAGGCGTTGAAGAACACCATGATGATGATCGAGCACTTCCGCATTCTGAAAACGGATTCGGAGCTTTCGAGACGGCCCTACACTACGATCGCCATCAGGGAACCAAATGAGACCTTCAACGACGAGCTTCACGGCCGACTGAGAGTTCCGAAAAAGGAACTGAAATGTTTCACTGTGTCGCAAAGTAGCAAAAAACTTGCAGGATAGGCAAGCCATATTCCAAAAAAACCATGTAGGATCCCGCATCCCAGTCTCGTCGTCCGAAGAACCTGTTCCCGAAATCGAGGTATTCTGCACTCGCAATTTCACTTGCTAGAATAGCAAAGGTTGTTCTTCGAATGTCCACACCCCCAGAGAGCCGTTTTCTGTTAAAGGTGTGGATGGGAAAATACCACCTGTGTTTGGGACAGGTCACCTGTCCCAAATGTCCTCGATGTTCGGGAAACAAATCGAATGGCAGTCCAAGGTTCCGGGTTATTCCTCTTCGTACAAAACTCTGGAGTCTTAATCCTACAGCCCCAAACTTCCACAGTAACACCGAACCAGTTCAAGACTATGAGGGTGTTCGATCCAGCCAGCCCGCTCCAACCGTGAGGATCCTCCTGCACATGCATGAGCATCTGCACAGTGATTAGAGGCCAGGAAGCGGATATTCGTTATCCAGAGCACGGTTATTTCGGAAAAGGTGGTGAGCCTGAAGAAGAAGTTCCAGTTTATTATTCATTCTAAAATAAAGCATAAATTTACTTTTGTAAAGTCAAATCGAAAACAAATTCATTCGTCGCAAAAAGAAGTCTTCTTTAAATTCGCGTTCCCCTAAATCCCGCTCCCAATGAACAAAATATTCGTGCGTTTTGGTCATGAACTGCAAAATTCATTCGCGAGTCACTACGAATTAAAAACTCTCATTTGAAAGAAATGTCAAAATCGACGAATATTCATTGGCCCCATTCACTAACGTAGTCACTACGTAGTCAGTCATTCTGACTGGCCAAATACAACTAAGAAATGAGTTGAAATTTCCCCTCCGACGTAGTGTAAAAATTTCGACTTCAAAGGTAGTTGACAGATTTTGACATTTCATAATCAGCTGATGAATAATAAACAAAATTTCAATTTCAAATTTCCAAAAAATTTAAAATGAAATTAATCGTACAATACGACAATATTAATTATCTGATAGATTCTGAACGCGAAATTTATGTTATCAGATCTTATCAAGTAGTGTTTTTTCATAGTATAACAAGCAAAACAAGACAGCACTTCTATTTAAAGTCCGCTAACCTAAAATCACAAATTCACAAGCATTTCTCGCACCATATGTTCATAGTCCAGTCATTTTAGGCATTTAAAAAAAACAATTTTGGAAAAATATCCTATTGAGCTGAACTTTTGGATACACTTTTATTACGGTGTTGTAATGAAGGTGTTAAAAAATTGGCGTTGATATCATGCCGTTTAAAAAAGTTATAAGGGTGAAAAAGTCACGAAATTCACTTTTTCGCAAATATCTCGCGACCTATGAACACATAAAAATTGTTCGTGAAATTATCTAGAACGCTGGTCGTATTGAAGGTGTTTAAAAAGGTACATCTCACTAGGAATTTTTCGGCAAATAAAACCTAAAATTACTGAACTATCATTATTTGACATTTTGTTTTCGACTAGCTTTGTAGTGCAAATTTGCATTCACAAAGCTAGTTGAAAATCGACTACGTAGTGACTAGATTAGTGAATGCGCCCATTAATTCGTCGTTGGTTTTCCTGCTTATGTGAATAGTGTTTTAGCGTACCCATGGAAGTGAGAAAAATAGTCTGTTTAGAACTCCCAAAACAATATTTTTTTCGTCTTAAACCTGATTTTAAACACCAAACTGTATAGTTTCTATACCTTCCGTTTCTCCTGCACTTCACATGACAACGACATGCTTTGCCAGATATGTTGCTCAAATATCAGCGGATGGTGCCTTCTTTCCCAAATATACATAATTTCACTAATTTGTGTGTCATTAATTTTATCCCGAGTCTGATTGGGACTCGGATGCATGTACCTTGTTAGCGCATTCGATATGCATGTCAGCCAATTTTTGCCGACACTCTTCGCATGTCTGTGGCAGCTTTAACTATCCTCGCTTCGACACCTTTTGTCGGCGATTTTGAATTTGGCAAAGTTCCAATTTGTCAAATGAGCGTTCTTGCCCTTTTGATTAGGTCTTGCTACCGCCATAAAATTTCTGTTGGACCACCAAGATGACGGACACGCTCTTGATTGTATAGTCAAAGAGCAGTTATCATTGAAAGAGGATGAGGAAATAAAAATTGCATGGCTCATAAAATAAAAAGAAAACTAAAACTGTTAGGATCTCAAATTCACTGAAACCACCTAATTGATACCTCGACGTCGAATTTGCTGTCAGGATATACATAATTAATGCTGAAATTTAAACCATACAATTATCTCCCAGTTAAGATCAGTTATGTATCTCTTTGAAATCGCAAAACAAACTTATATTCACCCTTGTGTGTTTTCTGTTCTTCTAAATGGCGAAAATATCACTTTTTAGGAGTTGTACAAGGCGTTTTCGGACATATCAATTAACTTCCTGGTATCAGTGTGGTATGCTTGAATACCATTCAACAAAACACATTACAGTGTTTGTACAAGTAAATCCTGATGTGGGACCTCACACGATACCCTAACGTGATGACTTAATTGTTTCAGCTTTGGAAGGTGTAGAGTAATTTGATTTCGGTTATTATGGGGTTAGTTTTTTCTTTTCATGCAATTTGTTAAAATTGAAGTTAAATAGGAAATTATCAAACGAACAATTTTAAATTTAGGGTTGCGAAACATTTACAAAAAGAAAAACAAACATGTATCTAGATATGTATTGTTAGGAAGATTTCTACGACCGTCATCGCCAGAGTCCTGTGAAGTTAGCAAACTGATTGTTGAAAATTTAATGAAAAATGAAAGTTCCCGGTAGCAAACCAAGAGTTCACTTCACGCAGCAAGGACTTTTTTCAGAAAATAAGTTCTGATGATGTATTTCAACTTTAAATCAAGAGTTCTAGAGTTTCTGATGGGTTTTAGAACTTAGAGCAAATTTTGAAAAATCAAAATCAAGGAGTTCTGATTAGAGTTCCGGTAGACAAACAAAAGTTCTAAGCATTTTATCTATAACCTTTTTTTCTAAGTCAATGGACACCATAATTTGTGAGAACTCTTGAATTATTAGTTTTAGAAAAAAAAGTTATTAATAAAATGCTTAGAACTTTTTGTTGTCTACCGGAACTCTAAAAAGAAATCCTTGATTTTGATTTTTTTTGATTTTCAAGGTAACCCTATCTTTCCAATTTGCAGATCTCTTTCTAAAACTCATCAGGAACTCTAGAACTCTTGCCTTGCTACCGGAAACTCTCATTTTTTATTAAATTTTCAACAATCATTTTGCTAACTTCACAGGACTCATCGTCAGTCACTGATAGAATAGCTGCTTCAGATTTATACTAGCTATTCTACTGCAATTGATTGTTGGATCAATCAAAATCTCTTATATAGCTTTGTCATCGTTGAGTCTATAAAATAATAAATGAAATGGATGTACTTCTTATTTCGGACAATTAGTTCTTTGTTTTGCAGACCAACAACATAATCCATCATATAGAATTAGTTAACTTATTGAGCGATGGTACTATTTACAATTGTATAGTGCGAATGTCGATTTTCTGTCTGGTGGCGCCCGCCGGCAAAAACCTGAAGCTGCATGACCAATTTCTATTTGAATTTTGCCGCACAATCATTAAATCTGTCTGACCTGCTTATCCTTGTGAGTGGCAGAGCATTTGGCATGGTTACGATAAGAAGAGGCAAAACATCAAAATGCTCGTATTTTTCTCCATGATTTGATTTGGATATTAATCTGAAGTGTGTCCATAGATATAAAAAAATTTTTATTTCAAAGGAGGGTCTTGTAGTTATGAGAATTCTGAAGCTACCAAACCGAGGCAAATAGTCCCAATCACTGATCTAAACCACCGAAAATTAAAGAAGCATTTGTCATAGACTGCAACTCCTTCTTAACCTCAATTTTCACAACATAAATTATTTCTTGTAGCTCATAAAACTATGTTTTTGTTGGGAATTGCATGTTTATCCTTTACCGAATGTCAAAAAGTTTGGTGTAAGAACAGAGGATTCGGAAGGTACATGACACCATCACCAAGATCCTTATCAGAATTGTGTCGAAACCCACGTCAAAACAAGAGCATAAGCAAAGATAATGCAAACCTCAAAGGATGACGACAGGTAGCCAGTTTGCTTTTTATTTGTCACAAATTTGGGAATTCTGTTTTAGATTCGTGAGATGTCGCATGTAGAGGAGTGACAAATTAGGCATTTATTGCATTCGTTTAGGAATTTTCCCGTAATTTATATCACACCAAAACATAAACGTAAAAAAGAGTAATGAGATCTGAAAGAACGCCAAGTTCTAAGATTCAGCAAGTACTCGTAGGTGCATTGCAAATGTTTTAAGTGGACTTACATCGAATCAACTATTAGTTTTGAAAGAAACCTGTTACACTAATGTAAATTAGTTAATTTTTTTTTACTCAGCAAGTTTTCCAAACTTTTTTAATAGTAGGTTACTAAGAGAAAACCTTCAAAGTAAAAAAAAAAATTACTGATTTACATTTATCGTAGAAGGCTTGAAGCTATATAATATTACGCTACCAATAGGAGCGAAGCATCAGGGAAAAATGTGGAAAAAATGGCAAAAAATATTCATTTTTGAAGGCTTCTTTGTTTGCTTGAACGTGCTGATCTCAGGAACTAATAAACCAAATCGAACAATTCTTTTTTTGTTGAATAGTTCATTAATTATGGAAGGACTTAGGCTATATAACAATAGGAATCAGTGAAAAATGTTTAAAAAATGTAGCTAAAACGGGGAAAATTATACATATATGACGGCTTCGAGTTAAGAACAATTTCGATTTAGAGAGAGTCCACTGTTTTAAAATAACTTTGCAATAAAATTCCCATGCGGGCATGATAGATATACAAGTCAAAGATGCATCTCTGGCCGGTGGATGAGGTAGAGGTTAACGAAGTCGCGGGCAACTGCTAGTATTTTATAAAATCTATTTTTAAATGGGAGGGTACCACGCCCCCTCAGTTGAAAATCATAAATTTCGTATTTCATTGTTCTATTGCACGTTGTACTTGTTTGCCAAATTTCATGATTCTACTGTACTTTGGAGTACTCCATATAATTTGAACTAATAATGTATAAGTAGGCGGCTACCACGCCCCCTGACAGAAAAATTTCAAAATTTCGATTTTTTCCTTTGTATGGCTTTCATGGCCTATCACCACTGTGCCAAATTTCAAGTTTCTATAGGGTAAGGGGAAGTGCTTCATAATTTTGATGATCTGTCAGTGAGTGAATCAGTCAGTCAGTTACGGTTTTCGTGATTTTTGGAACATTGTATCTTAGAAACTACTTATGCTAAATATCTTAGGTGCTTCTTCTTGACTAGCTTAGCAAATAATGTGAATTTGAAACTTTTGACGTCTTTGGTATAGAATTTAGAGGGATGTGAAAAATGCCCTGAGTTGTTTCCTGTAAATAAGGATGTAGTGCCAAAGTTGCTAGAGAACTTGGTAGTCCTAGCTTAATCTCTTAAGTGAAAGGATAGCAATTTTAACTAAGCGTCTTAAGAAAGGACAATGATTCAAAGAAATTAGAAATCAAAATCGAAAGGATTCTACAAAGAGAGAGACCCATCCACCTGTTACCACTTGAAAATGAATTAAGATTCTTTAAAAAAAATAATTTGAAGACGATGCACGGACAATACAATTGCGCGCTCCGTAGCAGTTAACTTAATGACGCTAAGGACTCATGTGAATAATAACTTCCGATTTTCTTCCCTTTGAAACGAAAGGATCTTTTGACCTAGCTAACCGGAAGTGCTGCGTTCATGATCGTTGTTTAAAATCTCTCATCGAGAAGCTGTTTTAAGAGGAAACTCAATTCAATGATTGAAATCGAAGATGAGTAAAAAAACCGGAAAGCGGCAATAAAAATATGAAAATTCATCAACCTGTCTTATGTATCATGTTTAACATTCTCTTATCTGATAACAAAACATCGACAATCTTAGCTGAGCTTAAAGGCGAAAGTGAAAGTCAAATCAAAAACATTTTCGTAAACTCCGTATACACCATGAATTAAAAATGTGTTTAAGACATCCGGATATGAGTAAATTATCCTCCTTTTCAGTCTGGGCGAAGCAATCATGTCAAGGGTGGACTATTTGATAGGTAAGGAGCAAAGTAAGGTGTGAAAATTATATGGCGCCTCTGCCGTCTATACCATGTTTAAGGTTTGACTAATGAGATTACAAATGTTTGCTAAAAAATTCTTTACGGTTCACTTCCAATCACTGTTATTAAAATGTCGGCACTTCTACGTCTATTTTGATCCTGTTTGCTTTGGCACAATTTTTTTCTCACATATTTTTGTTTTTTTTTTTTTTTTTGTTTTGCTCAACGGGCATAAGGGTAGTAATGCGTCCGTCGATGCTGTGAGAAACCTAAGTTCTAGATTTTTGCATATTTGTTCAAGCATAAAATAATCCGACATACAATCCAAAATATTGTTAGTTTCGCAGATTTTTTCCAGGAGGTCTATTCTGTCGAATTTAAACGTTAATAAGTTGGTGAACTTTAAGTATACCCCAAAACAAAGACGATGTTGATGCGATGAAAATATGATAAAAAAGCATTCCTTCAGAACGCTTCCAAAGAGCTTCTTTTTAGTAGAGAATGAAATCGATATTTTTTTCGGTTCCAATCGATGCCAAACGAATCTGATTTGGAGCGTCCGTTGTCCACTTAAGGTTTTCTGTTCCCCATGTATATGTTTATTGATGTTGGACCATGATTTTCGTACCTCGACTGAAAATCTTAATGACACAACGACAACACGCTCAATATGCGCAATTCTATAGTCCGAGAACGTCAGTTCTTAGCAAGAGGCATTATCTATGAAAACAAGCTTTATTCGTATGGTATATCATGTAGGTAAACTAATACAGTATACTTGTTG
Organism: Sphaerophoria rueppellii; assembly: GCA_920937365.1. NCBI lineage: Eukaryota > Metazoa > Arthropoda > Insecta > Diptera > Syrphidae > Sphaerophoria > Sphaerophoria rueppellii. The sequence continues at coordinate 80,029,560 of CAKKXW010000003.1, forward strand.
CTTACGTGAAGTTTGATCTTCAGGTTCTTCAAAATATGCTTCTTACCTTAGCTGACGCATAATTATTAAAACTCACTGCATGTCCTTTTTTGTCTCATAAACACATTTTCTTACAGTTCATAGTGTACATAACAAAAATTGCGGGTGGTCAATCATGTTTTATATTTGTTCAAAATGTTACCATCCCTTGGCTTGATGTAGGAAATAATGGTAGAATTTTGACAGTAGGTGGTTCTGTTTTGTCACCGCGTCGCATGTCAATACTAAAAAAAAACTCCAAAAATGTGTAAGCTCTCTGGTGGGTCTAATCTTTATCATTAAAAAGTGTGTTCGGTGTTAAATGACACTGCTAACAAGTTGGGTAAAAAAGAGGAACATATGGTGACGTAAATCTCTTCACGGGAGTGTCATCTTATTCACGTATTAAACTATCTTAAAATGAGTTGACAAAAAAGTGTTGTCTGTTACGCTACATTGGCGATTGATCTTAGTTGATTTGAAGACACGAATAATATTCTTGATTTTCATGAATCAACATTATAATGTATAGTATTCAATTTACGAATAATTTACCAGTGAGTGCGAATTCAATCGTCATGGTAATAACAGGGTTTAAACGGCCAAAAGAAAACTGGCAAACAAATCCAAAACCATAGTGTCTACGTAAGATTTTATTTTGATCTGACATCTGAGAAGGAAACCAGCGATTACTGAAACAGCCTTAGCATTCATTGAATGATTTAGCAACAGTCTTGGAGTAACTTGCAGTGCACAATCAAGTAGAGCACACTTCTTCATAAGGAACTTGTAATCGTATCAAATCAAATTAATTTCTTGGTTTGATTGAAAGTGTAATTCGATCAACAGAAAACAACTGCTCACCAAAATAGTTTTGCATTTATCATATCAGCGTCGCGTCAGATGCGTCAATGCGGTTTTGTGTGAATTTTGAAGCTTGCTTTTTTTTAAATAATTTGCAGCCACTCAAGGCATTTTTTATACCCCTATCATGCCAGAGGCACAGTGAGTGCTTTAGGGAAGATGGTAGGGGTTGGGAAGGAGGTTTCGGTGTATGCATTGGTCTTGAATTTTTGAACATTGTAATGATTGGGAAATACATAGTGTGAAGAGAGTTTCACATTTGCAGAGTTCGGCTAAAGAATGGTTCTATACGTCCGAAGTAACGCTCAAGGGTGGGGCATACCGTAGAAGTAGCGATAAAACAGATAGAGACATCAAACGTTACGACAAACGGTGTTCTAATGAAGAGAATGACGGAGTGATGTCTCTATCACCGATCATTCTTAGGGCTATTTGTGAATACAATACAAGAGGCTTAACTATGTAACTGGAGAACCAGCCCATAGATGGGAGTCTTAGTCTTATAGATAGTAGCCAGACCAGGCGAGGAGAATAATCTCTTCCACGATCTTAAAATAATTGGAGTGAGAAGAAGATTCGCCTTTTTTTTAAATGGCTGGACAATTGCTGTTTTCCAACTACTCGGAACGAGCCCCGAAGAATAAGATAAATGGACAAGCTTACGCAAGGGTTTTGCCAGCGTGGAAGAACACCTCTTCTGGTCCATCCGGACCAGCGGATTTAAGTATGTTGAGATCTTTTATGACTCTCGCGACTCTCTTTGATGACTTGAGAGCGAAAGAAGATTTGTCCCATGGACAAATTGACGCGCTCAAGAACTGCCTAGCAAAAAGGTTAGCTTTCGCGAGGAGTTTCACTGTCAACGGGAAGAATGACAAAAACTTCTCATTGCATTTGGGACATTGCAGTATTTTTTGCCTTAATAAATAAAATAAATAGAGTGACTCGACAGCTCTTGAAGAGCAAAGGGCCTAAGTGGCTTACTCTCATCAACAATTCCCTGGGTGCGTGTGAATGAATTGATTTACGTCGATTCCGAACGGCAAAGTTGAGAAGCACTTTTTCATGACAATTTGATAGTCCTGTAAGTTTTGTCAGTTCTTTGCAAGAGCCGGCGGTGCCCGTGAAAGGTGAGATAAAATCCATGGGCACGAGAAAGACTCGAACCCACGACGTTCTGCTTAGCAGCCAACGCACCTAACCACTAAGCTACGGACACTACAAATTTTATTTATTTTTGGTCATGTAAAAATTTGGTCAGACGGATATAGGTATTGCAAGACTTCCTGACTTGTTTAAACATATTTCGGTTTTCCTTGGTTGAATTGGCTCTAAACCACCGGTAACTTACTTTTTTTCAGTGATAACCTCTCAAACCCAAAGGAAAATCAAACCATGATTTTTCTTTGGGTTTGATACTTTTAACCCTATTCGGGATAAAAGTTTTCATTCCCAAAATGAATAAAATTATCTGCGCTGGAGTCTACGTAACTATCGAGGAGGCATAGTGACACAGTTCAAGATCCAGATGAAGTTATTCAGATCGTCCCTCTTGGTTTTCTCGTGTTGCCATGCGGTTCTCTTCGGAACTCTTTCTTTAACTGGATTAGTTTGACGTTTGCAGATATAACACTATGGTCTGGATCTGCCTAGAGGCGTTAATACATTGATAGTGTATTCATCAGGGTCAGACTTAAAGAACAAGTCAAGAGAATTTTCCGCTGAGTAAAGTGGTTGAACTCAGCAAAGATCTCAGCAACATCATTATTAGAATTAGCATTAGACTAAATTTCTCTAAGTAAATGTTTAGATTTTCTTTGTCCTGATCCTGAAGACATTGAACATGGCAAATGACTGTCTTTAAGGTCCAAGAATTTGGCACTCCAAGTCCGGTGTAGAAGTTTTGGTTTGTATCATGAAAACCTTACTGTATATCGATAATGAATATTAATCAATTAAACATAGATGGCGCTTAAGCTATATTGATCCCAACACCGCACCGATATGATCGACAACCACGCCTATCGATTCTCTATCGGTTGCAATTGACCGATCTTACACTTGGACACACGTGGCTATAAAGCACAAGCCGTACGAAGATTAATAGACCATAATTATAATAAGATTACGAACAAGATCAATCCTTTAACATCTTTGTCGACTCTGGGTCAAGGACATGCTCGATTTTCAAGATCACAATGGAAATAGACAATTTCTTCATGTATCCTGGCGTTTTGATAAATGACCCTGGATGAAGGGTTGTTCCCCAGGCGTTCCCTAGTTCTGAGAATTGAGAAAAAGAGATTTAAAAAAGAACTCTGACTCTGATCATTTTCCTCAGCTTGACCTAATAATTCGAAAAAAACCAGATGATTCTCAGGTGCATGAGTATGAAGTATGATCTTTCTCCCTACACAAACAAAGAGCTCGGTTCAATTCATGATCTTGCTTATCTCAAACAATGAAATAAATATCCTTTGCATTGTGCACACTGGATTTTCAGTTGTTTCCTTCCTTTATGTCATACATATCTGCCGATTCGATTGCAACAGAGGAACGAACATGCAGTATCGACAGCAGGTCCCTTTCAAGTTTGACAATTTGTTGTGCAATTTGTTATCGACTAGATTTGGCCTTACAAATTTGAAAAACAGAACGATGTGTTTGTTTTCGGTTATGTGGCAAATTGTGAAACGGTACTCGAGGTTAATTTTGTTGTGTGTCTTGCACGAGTGCATTATAGGGGTCACTGAAAGTGTAAAATGTCATCGTAAATATCGGATACTCGAGTCGAGGGTGAACAATGAACAGATAGCAAATCAAAAGATGGGCATCTTATAAGTACACATTTCTTTGTGTTTATTTGCATTCAAAACATCCGACAGGATCCTTGGGCATGTGCCATCGAGGATCATTGCTCATGTGCCATCGGGACAGGTGCTTTGACAATGTTGCGGAGGACATATAAACATTTCCTTATCATTTATGAAGACACGGCTATTGAGTCACCCTTAAATGGTTTTGTAAAATAAAGGTTTGTTAAAATAAAATTCATAAAATTGGTGGTTGAATTTGCTGTATGGTTGTTATTCAAAACAAATTGTTTGGGATTCGGTTTCGGTTTTGTGTTTGTTTATTTTTTATTTTATTGACCGAGGGTCTTTGTCTTAGTGTCAATGGTTTGTTATTCTTGATGACATCAGTTAACATTTCTAAGACCCTCAACCTCAACAAAAGAAATCGTACGAACCTTATCTTCTATATTGAGGATTTTTTTAGATATCTTCAAGATATAAATGAAATCTCATTTCTACTCTTTGGAACGCGTTGTGTCGGTCCTGTGGAGAGGTGAAAATAAAATAACTCTACTCCAGATCATGTTTGCCAAGGTTCAATTTCTTATTGCGGTTTTATAAAGATTGTCAAATCCAATAATATAAACGCTACGCCTATTGTCAGTATTGACTGCAGCAAATAAAATATTCTTTTGAGCGGTCGGTATCCGCATATTTCTCGCTATTTTATCCAATTATTAGCCTAATGTGCGAAAATAGGAATAGGGAATCACTCACTCAATGATGTTTCCATTGAACGTTCAATGTTTAATCTACGAAACCCTTCTTTGTTCATCCTTGAACGCTTGCAGAAAAAGCTCCTATGAATTCAATTAATTACTCGTTTAGACTTTAGAGCGAAAAGTAAAGTAGAAATACATTATATCACGTAAGAAAGAGCTCCGGCCCCGAGTTATATACCAATCACCATAGCCTAATTCAAGGCTTTTTTTTATAATAAGCACGCACTCAAGGGTTTCTATTCCCCTTTTATGCCAAAGCACAAAGCGTTAGGAAAAGTAGGATAGATGAAGAGGGTTTAGGATGAGAAGTCGGTTAACATTGGTCTTGAATTCTTGAACATTGCAACGACTGGGGAACACAGAGTGTGGAATAGAGTTCCAAATTCGCGTAGTACGGCTAAGGAATGATTCCCTGAACATGACTGTACGTCCGAAGTTGGGCCCGAGGGTGAACTGATGGGCAGAGAGGCACGGGTATTACGGTTGAATATCTTAAGGGGAGGAATGCAGCTGGCTTTTTCACTAGGGTGAGGCATGAGACATTACATCGATGTTCAAGTGACGTAAATGTCTCAACGATGGTATGTTCACCAATCATGTTGAACGCTCTGTTTTGAATACTATCCGAAAGGCTTAAGTACGTCGCTGGAGCACCAGCCCAAACGTGGGAGTTTTACTGAAGCTTTTGACGTATATATGAAGGGGAAAAAAATTTCTTGCATCGTCTTAGAAAACCTAAACATCTTGCGGCATTTTTGGGTGATCGTTCCACAAAAGGTGGTCGGTGATGCACATACCAAGAATCTCGAGATGTTCGGTTTCACTGATGCAAGTGGCACTAAGAGGGAAGGGGGGTATATCTCGCTTCAACGTTACAAGACAGCATTGAATTTTCGAAGCATTAAACTCTACTCGGTTTTTTATTCCCCCTTGTACAATGCTGTTTAAGTCAGAGTTTAATGAGCTTGTCATATTTAGCCGTTGCAGGTCCACATCGGAAGAGGAGGAATGTGAGTCTGGGAACGGATATGAAAAACTAAGGGTACTATCGTCAGCGAAACAATGAATTGGATTAGAAGTTACAGACAAAAGATCATTTATAAAAATGAGAAAGAGGGTCGGAGACAAAACGGAGCCCTGGGGCACAGCAGCATTTATTATGGGTTTCAGACTTGAACCCGTCCAATACAACTTGTATAGAACGGTTCGAAAGAAAATTTCTAATCCAACGAAGAAGGGATTCATCAATAGCGAATGCACGCATTTTCGATAAGAGAGCCTGGTGCCAAACTCTATCAAATGCCTATGAAATATTAGCGTTTCCATGACCTCAGAAAGAAGGGACGTAAGTGCAATCGGACGATAATTTGAGGGAGAGGAGGATTCGACTTTTTTTGGGATGGGCTGGACAAATGCTATTTTCCAACTACTCGGAACGACCCCAGAAGAATAGGATAGATGGAAAAGCTTACGCAAGGGTTTTGCCAGCAATGAAGAACACCTCTTCAGAACAATAGCGGGGATACCATCCGGGCCAGCGGATTTGTGTTTGTTGAGATCCCTTAGGACTCTTGCCACAGCACGAGTGCGAAAGAAGATTTTTCCCATGGAATCATTAACGCGCTCGAGAATTGGAGGAGTCATGACACTAAGCGATAGTACACTAATTGCATACTTATCAGGGTCAGAGGTAAGAAACAAGTCAAGAGTGTTTTCTGTTTGACCGTCAATGTCCGGTATTCGAGTGTTATGCCTTAGCAGTGGCGTGAATCGATCCGACCCTGGAATTCAAGCAATAATTTTCTATTCATCTGTTGTTGATGTCATATCTCATATCATAAACATGCATTTATTTTTGTTTTTTGTTCACTTCAAGAATTGCCGGATTATTGCGGTTTTTTTTGCATTATTGTTTTTTTTTTAATACGAGGTTTTGTGGGATTTTCGCGGTTTTTTATGGTATGTATGTTAATAGTTTTATCTATTTTGTTTTCTTTTTTTTTTTAGGTTAAGCGTTTAATTAAATTGCTTTAATATCCTTACTTGACTATTGTACAGGCGTGTGAATGAGTCCGTTAAAGGACACTATGCATTTGTTGAACACTGTCAAGGAGCCGAACTCATTTCATCAGACATAGTCATAACAAATCATTGTTTAACTGCTGAAAACGGAAGAAGCGGTGTGCTTGAAACTCCACAATTTTACTTAAAGAAAATGAAGGGTTAAATTATTTCGTTCTCCATAATTCTCATCTTTTCGAGTCCCAAATAATTTCGGTTTTGCGAAATAGGGTACTGCAGTTATTTTAGAAATATCACAAAAGGACCTGTTAATTTAAGAGAGTAGGAGTAAATTATCATAAAGAGAAGGATGAAGAAAGAGGAGACCAGTGGAATAGCGCTGCTGGCACTCAGGCATTTCCGTGCATTCTGGGAGCATGTAAACATATCATCTGGAGAAGATTAACGATATTAACCAAACAAACACATGTAATGAAAATGTAACCTAAATCAAAATTGCACTCAAAGTTTGAATGCATATAGTAACAATTTCCCTTAGGATTAAGCAATAAAATTCGACATGGCAACCTAAGCAAAGGTTACAAAATACATATAATATTTTCTTCCATACCAAATATAGAAATATATTTTTTTTTTATAATTCCGAACAATTGTTTTGAAAAAAAGTATTTATCCGACAGAGTATGCTATTGTTCAACATTTTACAATCAAGAGACAAACGCTCCACCGAAGGTCTTACTGACCATAGAAAATGACCACCAACGTTAATGTTGACAGGCGTAGCACGCCCTTACTATATAATAAAAACAGAGTGGCTATATCAATCGAAAAATAATGAAGTGTGGGCAAAAATCCAAATGCCTGCATACCTAAAAAGGATCAAAGGAATTTTTCTATAAATCGTGGATACCACCACCGTGGATGATGAAGGCCGTCGTCGTAGAACAAAGAGAAGCGCCTATCATAATTTTGACGCAATTGTCAGCATCAAATAGAATTGTTGTAAAGACAATGATTTATAGTTTTTATTACGATTCAGATTTGACGGGTAGTCATCCCTCAAAAGACTGCCAAGACGTCATGAAGATGTAACCCTATCAATGCAACGCGCTGCAATACAAATTCTGTTTTAGTTGTACCCTTCGCATAATTCCTGATGCACGAAGAGGTTAATAGTGCGAAAAATCACCGAGGACATTCGATACCCAAGCAATTTCAATTTTAATTACCTGCATAATTGACCCATTACGCCACCAACGGCTTATAATTTTTTGCCACTTCAAAATTAGTTACAATGTTCAGATTTTTTCACACGAATTTGCGTCCTTTTGAGAAAGTTGAAGGAGACAGTGCTGCTGTATCTTTTTGGCAAAGAAATAAGAGACATGAACTAAGCCGAAAAATTAAACGACACAGTCTCGTTTTTTTTTCTTTGGTTTTTGGTTGCGATTTACTTCTTGGTGGCTGATGGTTGGCCGTTGGTGCCCAATTACGACCAAATGAGGTGAAAAATTGTATCAAATGACTTAATCAAGATTGGCAGACACACAATTTTTTACAAGAAGATGACTTGCGTGTGGCAATTGGTTTTATGGGGATTTGATGTTTGACTTGAGTTCGGAGACGCAGTGTCCATAAATTAGAGTAAAAAAAGAATTCCCGACTTTGAGGATCTGCAAAATAATAAACCCGTTAGCTTTTACGATGTTGTCTCGGGTGTCAAATTTTTATTTTGCACTGTAGATAAAGGAACATACTAACACATTTATGGTTAGATGCATCTCTAATAAAGATCTGGTAACCATTTTCAAAGCTGCGTTTTACAAAACATTGATACATTAACTTTGGTTTTTTTTTTGTGCAATAGAAAATATTTAAACTTATAAGCCAGATTCATATCCAAAAGTAGACTCAAAGATTGAGCTTTGGTTTATATAGGAACTATCCCAATACGGTACACCGCGCCGTGTGATAAAAAGATGCCCTCAATTGATAGTCATTGAATTCGCTTCACACATTTTTTTTTTTATATCTTGTAATCTTGAAATAATCACTACTTGTTTTACAATATACTTAATTTCTTGTTGTTAAAATTGTTTGATTAAAATAAACTTAATCGAAAAATATTGAAATGAAGATAAGCCCAACACATTCTCTGTTGCGGGTATCATATAAGGTTTGATAACTGATAATGCAAAATTTGACGATTATGCCAGTATACTCTGGACTTTCTTAAGGCTTGTGTGTTTCTCTAAATATTTCTTTTTTCTTTTGAATTTCTCATAATGAAGTGGTTAATTTTTCTTAATATTGCCATTGTTATCTTTAAAGTAAGTATTGTCGGGAACCTCCCAAGAATTTTTATTTCCCAAGAAAAATTTCATTCCCAAGAAACATTTCTAGTTATCGTGAAACTCCTTCGGAATGAATATTTCCCAGGGAAATGCACTAAATTAGGCAATCTGTCAAATTCTGAGGAGTGGGGAGAAAATTCTCTCAGAGAGAAAAAAACTTTAAATTTACATATTCAAGAAACCAAATTCAAGAAAAAATTTACAAAAAATTTGCCCAAAGAAATTTCTTGGGATAAAATTCGTAGGTTGGGGAAATATTTTACCAAATTCTTAAGTACGCGAACGGACCTATTACTAAATTCGGCAGTTTCAAACTAAGTGTGGAAAGGACCTATTATATCTCTAGTTGTTCTATTAAATAGTTACTTTGAAGGTGACTTTCTCGGTGTACAATGTACATCAAAGTGAATTTATGTATGTAGTTCTTTGTCTTTCTTATAGTCGGCCCTATTTATATTGGCTATTTGTAGTCACTTTACAAGATTAATCGATTGATATTCTCAACTTCAACATTGGCCTGTGGCCGGTAGGTAACCAAGGAGGTTATATTATCAGGTAAATGTTGTTTCTATCGCAATAGCCCATAAATTCAACACTCACAAGCTACCGACCATTGTCTGCTTTTATCCGAAAATCATAGGCACTAATGGGTTCGGCCCTGAAACTTATTTTTAGTTCTATCTGTCCAATAATTTTTTTATTTCACCACCTCCTCATTGTAAGAACACGGGGAATCACATTCTCTATTAGGTGCACAAACGTATAATATTCACAACGTCTGTCGGAAAAGTCCGCTTCTTGAATATTACAAAATCTTGAAAAATAGTCTGCTATCGATCATAAATTTAAAGGAATGAAGCCGATGAACCCATCTTTCGGTTTTAGCAGTTTGTTTTGAAGTAGGCTTTAAAATTACTTCCAAAGGTATTTGGTCCATTCAAGCAAGGTAATAACACAAACATACTACTTCCCAAAATAAAGTCAAACTCCCTTTTAAAGTCTGTTAATACCTTCTTTCCACTGTAGAAAGGATTTTGTTAGCAATTTCTCCATCAAAATAAATGTGAAAAAACTCCAGAGAAATCACTAGAAATTTCCTATGGGAAATATTTCCATTGAAATCTCATTCCCTATAGGGCCCAATATTGCTTAAAAGACACGCCCAAGAACCAAGACCTAAGTGAACTCTCTTCAACAATTCTTTGAGTAGGAGTAATTGACGGCATTTTGTAATGTTATAAAACTGTAAAACTGCCAGTTTAATTATTCGTCTTATTTGCGTCAGCGGGTCAGTCGAGAACATATTGGTAGAGAAATATTTTTGAAGAAAACACGATACTTCAATTATAGGTCTCTATGAACCTAATGACAAATTCTTTTTTGGATACACTTTATAACTAGAAATATTTACAATATGAGAATTGTCGAATTTTTTCTTATTCCTGCTGGTAAATCTGGTATGTTGCTGTTTACCATTATCCAGATTTGTAGTTCTTCCAGTGCTCGGATTTCAGTTCTGGATGTCCGGTTATTTCACTTCTCAATCGGAGATTGTTGGTGTGTACCTTCTTTTTTTATAATTTACACCCACTCAGAGGAGTTTTTTATATCCTTATTATGTTAGAGACCGGTGCATGTCGCAATACCGCAAAAGAAATGATCATATTTCATAAGACTGTACATTTTTTACTTGGATATTCAATAGGCTTGGGAATAGGTTTATAACTAATTTTTACATCCCTTGGAATTTAAAAATACATTTAGTCCGAAATTTTTACCGTCCTATCACCGAGCTCTATGTACCAAATTTTATGGGATTGTTCGGGTAGTGGTGTAGATGGGTTTTAAGTATTTTTTTTACGGGCAGCGTTACTAGCACGGATACAGGATTGTGGGGAGCTGTGTTGCCTGGAGGGGGTAGCGTATTGCGTGTAGTGGGTAGCGGGCAGTGCATAACGGGTAAAGTGGTAGCGGTGTAGCGGTTAACGGGATAGCGGGGTAATGGGTGTAGCGGGTAAAGAGTAGTGGGGTATGGGGTAGTTGGTTAATGGGGTAGCGGGTCGTGGTTGGGTAGCGGGGTACAAAAGTGTATGTCTTTTATTTGAGGCTGTACGAAGTCTTCCGGGTCAGCTAATTTTAATATAATTAATTTGAAGATTGACATGATTGTTCGGGAAAAATGTTTGGGATTTTGTTGTTAACAAATTACAAGAACATTGTATACAGCTCAAACAAGAATTGGCTAGTGTAAGTCACCAAAACAGATGTAACGTCAAACAACAATACTGGAACAAGTTCAACTCTTGTAGTCACTCAATTGAATGAGCATCACATAGACATTCAGTGGCGTAGCAAGCCCGAATATAGGCGTGGGCAAGGTCTCATCCGCGAGGCCATTTTCATGGACATAAAAATAGTTACCTGAATATTTTGTTTTGCATTAGGGTATAATACTGAAAAAAGCGAAAGCGGGCTATGCGGGAAAGTAAAAATTTATTTTTATTTGTATTTTCACAAAACCAAATTGTTCCGACTCTTTGCTCTGCTGAAATCTTCTAAAAGAGGAGTGTAATTTATTTTAGAAGCTAGTTCTGCTTCTATGGATAAAACTCCTAAGGCTGATATGTAGAGGTTCTTGTTTCATGTTTCTCAAATTATTTTTTTTAATTTTTAATTTAGAAAAACTTAAGCGTTATTCTTAATGATATGAAACGTTGCACCCAGTGTGTGGTGCGAGTTAGAAAAAATGAGTGTGCGGTTGGAGGGTTAATAACGTAGAAGTATAAACTATTTAGAATTACTAAATTTAAATAGGTGGATTATGGAATTATGAAAGTTATCAATGAACTCAAATAATCATTATTCCTTCCGATTCGATACCACAACAGCTAAATCATTTAATTTTAATTTGACCTTTATTACGGTGCTGTTATGGAGAAGTGAAATTGACATTGGTATCGTGCCGGCTAAAAAAGTTAAAAAATTATGATGGTTTTGACCATTTTTCGCGAATATATAATTGATAAATTGCTCGTCTTAAAATTATCTAAAAAAATACTCTAAGCGTTTTTCTCTTAAATTTACCGTTTCGGAGTAGAGGGACTGGAAGGCGCTCACATTTGCTCTATTGTTTTTCCTTCTGGTATATGAAACTCGGGTGTTTTGTAATGAAAATTGGAGGGTTGATTTTAAAACGGAATAAAAGAAGATATCTATTAGGTTTTATCTTTATATGTATGCATTCGAAGGATCCAGTTTTCGATTACATTGGCGCATAATATGAATTTGACCGATGGCATCGATTATGTTGTTGTTGAAAGCCGCAGCGGTTTGCGGCTTATTCGAGTAAACTTTCGAATTAAGAAAGCCGCATTGAAAGGTCTTAAGGGGCCAAATCACACGATGATGTACTAAACAAAATTTGTTGAAATTGTACAAAAGGTTGTGGCAGCAAAGGTGGATGCAAATAAAATTGGATTGACATGTTCATTGTTCAAGTATGTTCCCAACTATATTTTCAAATGATTGCCCTACTGAATTGTTAATCACGCTAAAAACCTCGGTATAATATTTAATAATAGGCATAACTGGGACACTCACGTTATTCAAGTATTTCAAAAATATATGCTTCGCTAAGAGGTTTATCTGTTGCAAAATTGAGTCTATCAACTGAGACAAAGCTGAAGCTTGCTAAATCACTTTTCCTGCCTATTGTATCTTACGGATGTGAACTTTCTCAGATCCTGATTCCAGTCACTTCAAAAGTTGAAAGTAGGCCTTATCGCAATTGACAGATTTGTTTTCAAGGTTCGCAGATACGATCATATTTCGTGTTTTACTCATCATCTTTTTGGATGTAACCTAGAAGCTTATTTCTAGTATCGATGCTGTTCTTTTGTCTTCAGATTAATTGTTAACAAGACCCCAAGCTACCTATTTGATAAACTTAGTTTCTGTTCAACAAATCGTTTTATTCTATAACGAAACTGAAGATTTTCATACGAAAGAAGAAAAAAACAATAGAGCAAATATAAAGGCGTTCTAGTCCCTCTACTCCGAAAAGGGTGAATTTAAGAGAAAAATGCTTAAGGCATTTTTTCTTAGATAATTTCAAGACGAACAATTTGTCCTTGCCCACTCTTGACCTTCGGGTAATAACTGAATTTCGTTCATGTTCAGACTTTAAAATTCAATTCCGTGACCTTTTGACCACTATAACTTTTTTAACCGGCACGATATCAATGTCGATTTTTCACATCTTCATAATAGCACCGTACGAAAGGTGCATACAAACATTCAGCCCACTAGGAATTTTTCCGCTGATTGGGGTTCTAAGTTAATAAAATGATCGGACTATAATAGTCACTTCAACTCCATAAAATCACATGTAATTTCAATCAAGTTTGCAAAGTATAAACTTTCGTTTTCAAAAAAGCGAGGGCTATCGTGATTAACAAACGAAAAGTATTTAAAAAAAAAAAGTAGATTCAAATATGAAGTTATAACCGAGCAGTTTTTTTAAAAAGCTAGAGCGTGTAAGTGGTCAAATTTAAAAAAAAATTACAACGATAGGGGGTTATATTTTGCCGGGAGAGCACATTTTCAAAAAGATAGTTTTTTTTGTAATAGTAAGCGTATGTTTCATTGGAAGTAATTCAATGCGTTAGTTAATATTTGATGACTTTGCATTTTTATTCCAATAGGGTGTCGGCTTCGCGCGAGGCCCCTCCAGGCGCGAGGCCGTGGGCAATCGCCCCACTCGCCCACGCCTAGCTACAGCTACTGTAGACATTAGTCTCAATATGGAACACACATTATTATTTACAATTTAAGGTCATCTTTTTTTAATTATTCTTTGTTCTGAAAAGGATTTTTTTTTTCTTATACAGGAAGAGAAGACAAATCGTTTACAAACAATTAAATATAACACAAAATTATTGTTTATATACTCGCGTCAATTGTGCAATTGGCATGTCCTCCCCGTAGCACGAGCAATCTGGAACTAACGGATTTCCTAAAAAATCCAGTGCTTATATAGAAATATTGGAACGAAGAATTTTAATGCTTCCTTCTCCTTGATTCTCAGCATTTGGTGTACGAAAAGGAGTAGTTTCTCATGAAAAAAGGGAGGATTTTTTGTTGTCAAATGATATTCAGCCAAAAGGAGTGCGGGAAAGTAGTTTGCGGTCTCGTGTCTTGCGGTCACTTGGTTTGTGGTCTCGCAACCCCAACCCGCCTTAAGACATGCGGTAATTTCTTTTGCGGTCTGGTGGCAGGCACCGATATTTAGCTTTGGACGGATCTAGGTAGTTTAGATAGCAGCCAGATCAGACGGGAAGAAAAATGTCTTGCACCGACTTGAGAAACCCAAACATCTTGGAGCAACTTTAGCGAAATCGCTTACGTGCTTGTTCCACAAAAGGTGGTCAGTGATGCCATACCAAGAATCTCGATATGTTCGGTCTCATTGTCACTCTTGGACAGTGGCAAAGGTGGTATATCTCCCTTTAACGATATAAAACAACATTGGCTTTTTGAAGCATTTAAATCTACGCTGTTTTTAATTCTCCAATTCACAGAGTTTAATAAGCTTATATTTTGCTGTTGCAGTTCCTCATCTGAAGAGGAAAGATGCTAAAGCCAAAAAAAAAACTTTTAATCCAACGAAGTGGGTATTCGTTGTTTCCAAAAGTACGCATTTTCAATATAAGAGCAAGATGTCAGACTCAATCAAATGCATTTGAAATATCAAGTGTGACAATTTTACTTTTTTCCAAAACGGTGTAAAGACTTTATCCACTGTTCGGTGAGATACGCCATTAGATCTCTAGTGGCCCTGTTGCTGCGAAATCCCTACTGTCGGCCTTTAAAAAGCTTTCGGTCTTCGAGTTATTTCTAAAGCTGATCGTTTATCAGCGCTTCAATGAGCTTAGAAAGAAGGGACGTAAGTGCAATCGGTTGATAATTATAGGGAAAAAAGATTCCATTTTTTTGAAATTGGCTGGATAAATGCAGTTTTCCAAATACTCGGAACGAGCCCAGAAGAGTAGGATAGATGGATACGCAAATGTTTTGCCAGCGTGGAAGAACACTTAAACTCGACTGTTTTATTTCCGGGGGATCAGCAGGTAGTTTCCTCCACTTACAATAATGAAATGCTGATTGCAGCACGGTTGGCGGCGAAAACGACCAAAAACGTACCAAAATATGAAAGGACAAAGTAAAAGAGAAATGTAGCGGTATAATGGTCCCTTAGTACAAAAGTAGATTCTGACTCATACAAATGTTACTACTATACTAGCACTGTGAGTTATACGAATGCGAATTTTAATTTTTCCTACGATTTGTTTTAATTTCTTCCAATAGGAATTCGGCATTTTTGTAGCGCTCTTATGAAAGAATATAACGCTTCGTTATAAGCTTTGTTATGATTGTTCACTATTGACATACTCTGAAAGGGTTCGAGCCTCCATCAACAGGTTTTTTCAACTTCCGTAATGATTGACATTCGATTTTTTTCATTTTTTTCCATATGAACACATGTTCTACAGGTGAACTAGTGAACTGAGATTTATCCACCACATTGCGGAAAGCCCTCGGGGGGACGATTATGACAACAATGAATGAATAAATTACAGCAAATTTGACAGCCTTAGATTTAACTAGATATCCACTATCATCTGTCCAATGTGAATGTCTTTAGTACTTTCGAAGGCCCTTCATTAACAGCTTATGTACTTACTTATGGTGGCGCTACAGTCCAGGTCGGCCAGGGCCTCACCCAACAAACTTCTCCAGCCAGCTCGGTCCCTGGCTAGCTGTCTCCAATTTCGCATGCCAAGTTGGTTCAAGGTTCTCAACACCTGTGTGCTCCACCGGAGTCGCGGTTTCCTCTTCTGCGACGTCTTCTGGGTTGAATTCGAAGACTCTACGAGCCAGAGATTATTTTCATTCGCTCAACATGACCCAACCGTCTAAGTCGTTGGTACTTTTCTGAGCTAGGTCAGTGTCGATGTACAGCTCGTTGAATCTTCGTCTCCATTCTCATTGATGCAGACAGGACCAAAAATCACTCGAAGAATTTTTCTCTCAAAGCAGCCAAAGTGTTTTCATCAGAGTCATGTCTCTGCACTATACATGAGGGCCGGGATGATGAGGGTTTTGTAGAGTGTCACTTTAGTTGCTCGGAAGAGGACTTTACTACTCAATTGCGTTCTAAGTCCAAAGAAAGCAGTGATTGGCAAGAGTGATTCTTCGTTTGATTTCAGCGCTGATGTTGTTGTCTGAGTTGAAGCGGATCCAGGTAGACAAAGTCCTTAACTACCTCGAAGTTAAATCTGTCTATGTTGACGTTTGCTCCAAGACGTCGATGTTGGTAGTCCTTTCTTGAGCGACAGCATTAACTTGGTCTTGCCCTCGTTAACCGCTAGGCCCATCTTCCTGGCCTCCGTCTCAAGGCTCACAAACGCTCCACTGACATCACGCTGTGTTCTTCCAATTATGTCAATGTCATCTGCGTATCCTAGTAGCTGGACGGACTTTTGAAAGATTGTGCCTCTGGTGTTGAAATTGGAGCTTTGCACAATCTGTTCAAGAATGATGTTGAAGAAATCGCATGACAACGCATCGCCTTGTCTAAAATCTTTTTTGACATCAAATGCGTCCGTTAGGTTTTTTCCGACCATGAGGGAACAGCGTGAATTTTCCATTGTCATCTTACACAGACGGATGAGTTTTTCTGGGATGCCAAAACTAGACATTGCTCTATATAGTTGGTCTCTATAGACGCTGTCATACGCGGCCTTGAAATCGATGAAAAGGTGGGTAGGTACCGATGTTGAAGTTCCTGCGTCTTCTCTAAGATCTGCCGTAGGGTGAATATTTGATCGATGGTGGACTTTCCGGGTCTGAAGCCACACTGATAAGGACCTATCAGGTTGTTGACGAAGGGCTTCAAACATTCACACAGTACGGCAGACAAGATCTTATAGGCGATGTTCAGGAGACTTATATCTCTGTTGTTGGTGCAGTTCAGGGGATCTCCGTTTTTGAGGATCGGGCATACGATGCTGAGGTTCATTCATTGGGCTTTCTTTCCTCCGACCATATTTTCTAGATGAGCTGGTGCATGCTCTAACCCAATCATCTCTAGCTGCTTTGTACAGTTCGGCTATTGTTCCGTATTTATTTTAACAATTCCTTACATGGCCCTACTGTATTTCAGCCCTTCTAATTTCAAACAACTCATAAAGTAGAAATCTACCATTCTGTATGTATCTAATCAATTTCTTACGTTGATTTTGTTTGTTTTTTTTTTCAGGACAGTAATTGCTTACCATCGACAGAGCACTTCAACTTCTTTGAAGAAGCAAAGCTAAAAAATTTCAACGACGACGAACTTGAAATTCTTAAACCAATAACTGATGTCCTTCAATTTCAATACAACAAACTTGCAGCATCTATAAACCATTCCAGTTTTCAATCGGACAATGAAAATGATGACCTAAAGACTCTGATGCACTTAAACGATCTTCTGTCTACAATTCAGCCAGAACTTCCCTTTGAAGATGAATCCTATGTTAACAATCTAATCTCCCTTTAACTAGCTTACACTATAGGTATTCGGTAGGCAGAGGACTCCCTTACGATGAAGCACACGACATTCGTGATATTTACGAAGAAAACCGTGTACAAGCCTACCAAGCAATTACAAATATCATTGAACATTCCGAAAAAACCAAAGCCAGTCTGATATCGATTGATATTGTCAAAATAGTCAAATTCATCTACAAAATGATGGAAAAAATATATGCCTTGGGAAAACGAGCAGGTAGAACTGCGTACTGCACCTATTCCAACGTTCCAGCCATCAACTCGACCCTTCAACAAGGAAACACTGAAATCGGAGCGTGCTACAATTACACCGAAACATCTGTCGGAAAGCTTCGCAAGGATGTGAAAACAGCCATCACTGATATCGAGGCGAATCTTAACGAACTTGTCAGTATTTACAAGAAGCTTGCGAATCGCCATTCGTTGCTTGGAAAACTTCTTACTCTTGGATTGAATGTCCAAAAAATTGTAAAGGACATAACAGAAACTAGATCAAAAGCAATCGAAACGTTGGATGAGCTCAAGGCCGATGGTCCAGTTATTGCAGCGAATATTAAGCAATGTGCCTCCACTTCTATTCCAAGCTTTGTTCAGAAACTAAATGAAACATTGACTGATCTTGTGACTTGTGTTACCTTCGTAGACGAATCAACCCAGGGTCCTGAACCAGAACCTGAGAGTGAAGAAGATGACCAATAAATCTGTTATGACTTGAAAAACAAATATTTTATTCTTTTTTATTTCCAATGCAGGTCTTAATTTTATTGAACAGCCCAACAAACTCCTTGTCGAGGTCCTTGATACCCTTGCAATTCGACACCGCAAAAGCTTCGACTTCTTGCACTCCATGATTGATAAATTCCTCAACGAAATGATTTGCCTCAGTTGCAGCAAGCTCGATCTCTGCAATTTGAGTGACCACACAAAGTGAACTTTCTGCTAAGTCTGGATTTTGCTGGTTGACACAACTGTCGGAGAGTTGTTCAATTTTGCTGGGGGCATATTTGATAGCTGACACTGAATTTTTCAAGGCGTTCAGTTTTTCGGAAACGAATTTGTTAGCTTCCTGCGAACATGAATCGTACGTCCCCATAAGATTCCTCATGAATTGAGCTAGAGCGAGTTCATGCTCCTTGATGCATTGGTTGCCCTCTGATAGGAAGGATTCAAGTTGCTTAGTGAAGGCATTGTTGTTCTTCCATTGTTCAATCTTCTCTTTGATAGCATAGAAAGTTGCATTCATTCGACGTGTAAGATCGTTTGCAAGCATTTCGGTGTTCTTCGAAGCATCACCAATGACCGAGTCGAGACCATCATAGACTGGACCATTTGGGTTGTGTTGAGATTGGTAGTGAGACTCAGCTGCTACAACCTAATTCGAAGAATTTTATTCGGAAACGGTTTTATGGTTCAATTAATATCAAGTAGGTACTTACAAGCAAGTAAGAGAGAACTACAAAAAAACCGAAAGCTTTCATTTTAAAATTTTTGAGTGATATTTCGGCAGCAAGTCAAACTGAACTTGAAGAATTTGAAAATAATTGTAAGCTTTTATATGTCTGATAAGGTTTTAAGGAAAAGGCATTGATAGTGTGTCTAATGAGTTCGATACAAAGAAATAAAAGCAAAATCTTGTAAAACATAGCTAAATTGATGAAAACAATTCTGCCTGATTTAGTTCAATGTTTTTAAGACGTTTCAACAAACATCAAAACAAATGAGTCACAACACAGTTCGAATCAACCAATTAATGCAGTCTTTTTAAACCTGCTGAAGCTCTTACGTTGCTTTGTTTAGAATGCAATGTTGAATATGTCCGTATCTATTACTCCATTTCTGGAAAGTGCATTTTCTTCAAATTGTTTCTAATTTTCATGAGGTTAAGAAGGTTTTTCTAACCTACCATTACCGATAGTGTCATTTTTTGAAGATTTCCAATTTCAATGATAAGTTTGAGGTCTTGAAAAACTTTACTACTGAAGAATAAATGTTCAAACTCAAAGAATAGATGGTTTGTCCGTTGCGATCAGCTGCAGGTAGTGAAAATTCGAAGCCTAGTTCCTCAACTGAATATTGGGTTTCAGTCCCAGTGGAAAAAAGCTGGGAACAGTAAGGTGACAGGTAGGGGAAGATGTGCGACCATGAAAGCATATCTAATATTACTTAATGTTGTAGTGAAGGTAAGGTTTTCCAAAGATAGTATTTGCAGTTCACGTTAAGCTCTTTCCGACGACTTATTTTGATATAAGGTCATCCAGTCGTATTCAGACACAAAACTAGTGTGAAGTGTGAACACTCCAGCCTCAGTTTGGCGTCTTGTAGTCATTATTGACAATTACTACGTTTACAAGCAGAAGCGAGAACTAGAGTTGGATTAGGTTCGAATTTTTGATCCAGGTTTTTTGTTATTTGAATTGAGTCAGTTTAAGTTTAGTTAAAAAGATGTTGTTGACAACTTCTGGGCCTTATGGCGTTCTGCAGTCATCACACTTTTCACTTGTGTTTTTATTTTTTAGTAAGAAAATTTAAGATAAATTTTATTTTTTTTTTCAAATTCTCTCTATATATACAAATATTTTTTTTTTATAATTTGCACCCACTCAAGGGATTTTTATACCCAAGTACAAGAACAGAAGGGGTTGGAAAGGAGGTGTCGGTGTATATTGGTCTTAAATTCTTGAACATTGTAATGACTGGGAAAGACAGAGTGTGGAAGAGAGTTCCACATTCGCGTAGTACGGCTAAAAAATGATTCTCTGGCTATTTCACTAGAGCAATTACCGTAAAAGTAGCGATAGAACAAGGAGAGACACGCTACGTTACGACAGTGGCCCAAAGGATTGAATGCGTCAGTGATCTCTCAATCTTTTTTGTCAGGCTTAAGTAAGTAGCTGGAGCACTAGCCCAAAGGTGGGAATTCTACTCAAAGCATTGGACGGATATAGGTGTTATAGATAATAGCCAGATCAGATGGGGAGAAATATTTCTTGCACCGTCTTAAGAAACCAAAACATCTTGCGGCATTTTTGCGACATCGCGTATGTGCTCGGTCCACAAGAGGTGGTCGGTGATGCACATACCGAGAATCTCGAGATGTTCGGTCTCATTGATGCAAGTGCCACTCATGGACAGTGACAAGGGGGGTATATCTAGCTTCAATGATACAAGACAGCATTGAGTTTTCGAAGCATTAAACTCTTTACGGTTTTTAATTCCCCGTTGTACAATGCTGTTTAAGTCAGAGTTTATTGATTATCATATATTGCCGTTGCAGTTCCACATCCGAAGAGGAGGGATGTGAATCTGGGAACGAATATGAAAAACTAAGGGTACTATTGTCAGCGAAACAATTTATTGGATTAATAGTGACAGACAAGAGATCACTAATAGAAATGAGAAAAAGGGTCGGAGACAAGACGGAGCCCTGGGGCACACCAGCATTTATATTGTGGGTTTCAGACTTGAATCCGTCCAATACAACTTGTATTGAACGATTCGAAAGAAAGTTTCTAATCCAACGAAGTAGGGATTCAACGATACCGAAGGCACGCATTTTCGATATAAGAGCAAGATGCCAGACTTTATCAAATGATTTTGAAATACGGCTGCGAAAGCCGTACTTCCGGTCATTAAGAAGCTTTCGGTCTTCGAGAGCTTTCTTGAGCTGATAATTTATCAGCGTTTCCATGACCTTAGAAAGAAGGGACGTAAGTGCAATCGGACGATAATTGGATGGAGAAGACGATTTGCTTTTTTTGGGATTGGCTGGACAAATGCTGTTTTCCAACTGCTCGGAACGAGTGAGATGAGTAGGATATATGGAAAAGCTTACGCAAGGATTTTGCTAGCGTGGAAAGAACACCTATTCAGAATAATAGCGGGGATACCATCCGTACCAGCGGATTTATGTATGTTGAGATCCTTTAGGACTCTCGCCACAGCACGATTGCGAAAGAAGATTTATCCCATGGAATCATTGATGCGCTCCAGAGGAGACGGAGTCATAACACGTTTAGGCAGACAAGAGTTGGCGGCGAACTGCCTTGCAAACATGTTCGCTTTCGCGAGCGAGCTAATAACTGGAGTGTCATTGTCAACGAGCGTAGGGACCAAGGAAGAAGAAGAATTCTTCATGTTTTTTTACAAATGACCAAAAATTCTTACTGCCTTTGGGACATAGCAGTATTTTTTGCCTTAATTTTTGGTCATGTTAAAATATGGTCCGCCGAATATCTGCATTGCAGGCCTTCCTGGCTTGTTTAAACTTGTTCCGGTTTTCCTCAGTTGGGTTGGCTCTAAAACACCGGAACTTTACTTCTTTTTCCCTGATAACCTCTTTACAGCTTGAATCAAACCATGAACCTATTCGGGATAAATGTTTTCATTCCCAAAATAATCATATTAGTAATCATATCTGCGCTGGAGTCTACGTCAATATCGAGGAAGCATAGTGATCAGTTAAAGATCCGGAAAAAGTTGTTGAGACCGTCCGAGTTGGCTTTCTCGTTTTGCCACACGGTTCTCTTTAGAGCTCTTTCTCTAACTGGATTAGCTTTACACGAGAAATTTGCAGATATAATACTATGGTCTCATTTGCCTAGAGGCGTTAATACACTGATAGTGTATTTATCAGGGTCAGACGTAAGAAACAAGTCAAGAGTATTTTCTGCTGCGCCATTAATGTCCGATATTCGAGTGGGCTCGGTGACAAGCTGAGTAAGGTGGTTAAACTCAGCAAAGATCTCAGCACACATTCCTTCGGGTGTTGTCTGGCCCGAATGGAGAAACCACGAAGAATTGTGTACATTGAAATCGCCCGTGATAACGATTTTAGTGTGAGGATACAGGGATACAATTCTTTGGATGGAGTCGGATAGAGCGTCAAATTCGCGAGAAGTTGAAGTTCTGTCCAAATTTGGGTTTCAGTAAAGAGTCAAGACAGTGAATATTAGGAAACGTGAATACCCCAAAACGTGAACACTGTATTTTTTGCACTGACTACTCTAAAACTTGAACAAATTTTAAAGCCCTAAACCATGAACAAATATTTTTCCAACATTTCTATACAAATATGCACTGAATTAATATTTTAAACTTTAGGAATTCCCATAAAATAAAAATGCGTAGTAATCAGGGACTCTCATTACTTTGACAATGAGGTAATGTGCATTTACGTACAAATTGCTATGTGCTATCATCCCTAATTCAGTTATCGTCTTATCTCTTGGGTTTGATTAAGTTTAGTTTTAAAAACGTGCTCAAAAAAGGCAAACCTCTTAACACTTAATTAAAAAGCAGAGATTTTGGAAAGTTTTAGAAAAGGGGTAAGCTTGACAAAGTTTCAAAAAATGTTGGTTTCTCTAAGTCAATAATATGCAGTGTACAAAATGTTGAAAAAAAAAAATCAGTAAACAAAAATAACTGATTATTTTGTTAAATAAACTAAATGGGAAGATAATTTATAATAAAATATGTTTTATATAAGGAAAAATAGCAAGAAAATATTGCAGGAATACGATTTGAATAATAAAATCGTATTACATTCCAAAACATGAAAAATCTCAAAACCATGAACACCGTCTGTTTTAATTAGTTCAAGTTTTCCAATGTTCAATGTAATTGTTTAATAGAATGAACTTGATTTGAATTGCACTTCAAAGTTTTTATAATCTGCAAAGATTCTAATATTCAATTTTTTCTACGTGGTTCTTTTGCATTGCTTAGAGTATCCAGAGTATCAACCAGATTAACCACATCGCAACACATGACACTTCCCTTGCACGCAAGAAACAAAATATAATTCAATTCATCAAATGTTACTAGCTTCCCAGATAGTCCTCTTCCTGCATTAAGAAATGTTTGTTTTTATGGGTATGACATTTTTTTGTTTACTAAATTCAACTTCGGTTTAATGGGTAAGGTGCAGTTCAGTCATAAACATAGCCCAGAAGTTTTTGTTATCAAAAAAGTTGAACAGTCAAGGAGTGACCCTTGATATTAATGTATAGGTATATAGCTTAGAATATTGGCTAAAAATGAACTATGATTGCAATTCTTATGTCGATTTCGATTGAACCACATGAAATGGACAACCGGCGCTACTTAAAACCAATATATGTTCTGTTAGCTTGAAAGCATGTAAGGCAACAACGAAAAAAGCACGGAAGGTAGCCTGAAAAGTGAAACACCAACCGATAGAGAAAGAAGATCGAAGAGTTCTCTCTTTCTCTCTGTGAGACTTCCTTTATTTTTTCTACTGTGCCCATTCCACCTTAAATCCAATCAACGAAAAGTTCAGAGAAAGAGATTTCGAGATTTGTTCTTCAAATCTATACCATTCTTGAACCTACTGGAATACACGCATACATTCAATCAAAATCAGTCGATCCGTTTAGGATTATTTCAAATACATATACGTACAAGAGTTATCCGTATTCGGATATTAAATAAAATATGTATAGATATCAACAACTTCCTGACTACGTAGAAAAGAATTTGGTTACGAAGTAACAAAAGTCCCCGGAAACGGGTGGATATACCGATGACAAGCAAAGAAAATGTTTTAAGGACAAAGAATTTCTAATATGCACGAGGAATATAAGGTCCTTTAATAGATTACGTAGTGCCGAACAATTAACGGAGACTCTCAACTACTACAAAGCAGGCATTACCGCGATAGGATGGACTGGGCAAAAGGAGAATGAAAAAATGAGACATTTACTACCTAATGTTTTTGTTACCGAAAGCAACAATAGCAGCTTTTTGAATGCGGATTCGTAGTGGTAAGCAGACTCTGGCAAAAAGTCTAGGGCTTCAAGCCAAAGTGTAAGCAAACTCATCATGACGCGACCATCCGAATCAAGGCTAAATTCGGCAATGTTAGCCTACTATGCGCACATGCCCCCACAGAAGAGAGAAAAGACGACTTCGAAGATGAGTTCTACGAGCTCCTTGACAAAACGTTCCTTGACAGAACCGGTTACAGTGAGTATCTCGTTCTTTCAGTAACCGTTAATCTGAGTAACTGGTTTCTGTGAGTAACTGGTTCTTACAGTAACTAGTTCCTTAAATAACTTTTTCCTTCAATAACAATAGACGCATATACCTTCGAGGTAGAAGAGGAGTTTGTCTACCTACCTTTGTTTTTGAAGAACTGCTCCAATATCCGTACTGGATACATCAGTCGTAATGCTGAGCTTTGCATTTTGTCGAAGATGGCTGAGGAGAGTTGCTTTTGCTAGTTCACCTTTTGCTTTTAAAAAGACTTCTTGACATTCAGTCGGCCAAGTGAATTTTCGTTCTGTTGTTCTCTTGAAGCTTGAAATGTGCTCGTATATTGGCGCTAGTATGCGTGCTAGGTGTGGTATAAAACGGTGGTAATAGTTCACCATACCAACGAAACGTTGTGCACTTTTGATTGAAGTTGGCTCTGGAAAATTTTGAGGTTTTGATTCGCAAACCGTACTCTTCCAAGCGTTGGAAAAGAGTTCTCAAATGTTTTTCGTGTTCATCGGAAGATTTGCTTGAAACCAGAATATCGTCCACAAAAACCCATACAAAATCGAGACCTTTGGTTACTTGCGACATGAAACGCTGGAACGTTTGCGCTGCATTCCGTAGCCCAAAAGGCATGCGCAAGAATTCGAACAGCCCAAAAGGTGTTGTGATCGCGGTTTTGTGAATGTCGTCCTCTGCCACGGGAATGTTGTGGTAGGCGCGAATCAGGTCAACTTTTGAAAAAAAGGTGCAGCCTTGAATGTGTGCGTTACAATCATGAAGTGGATTGCGATCAGGAATAGTCATGGCGTTAAGCCGTCGGTAATCGCCACACGGCCTCCAATCGTTCGCTTCGTGTTTGGCTGCCATGCGCAGAGGAGATGCACATGGGGAAGATGATGGCCTACAAAAACCATTTTGTAGGGGGTCACCAATATTGTGATTCGTTGATTGAAATAAAATACTTTATTTCACTTGTTTGAAAATCACAATTTGATTTTATTCGAGGTTACCTCGTTGGATGGCACAAGATGAATGACGATAAAATTAGAATGAAAGACACTTCAATAACGGAGCATTATAATAAGACATAAGAAGAATCTAAGTTTGGGAGGCACTGGATTTCTTCTCTCTTTTTCTTGGCGACTCAGGCGCCAGTAGTTTAGTTGTGAAGTTCAACTTGTGGATCGTTCACACTTGTTGGTTTATCCACTACAGCTCTACACCAATTGCAGCAATTACACCAGCACGTGCCGAGATCAGAAGAAGAATAAATCTTTGCTAATCGTTGTTTCTTTGGGCTGAGAAAGCAATTGATTTGAAAATCCCTCTGGCCTGTCTCGATCAACTAAGGAAAACCATACCCTCATCATCCGAGCCCTGCTGTATAATGCAGAAGCATGAGCCTTGACAAAATCGGATGAATGTGCCTTAGACTGCTCAAGAGCAAAGTTCATCGGGTCATCTTCGGCCCCGTGTCCATTGATGGGGAAACAGTGAACTGTTCGAGTTGTACAACAACACGGACACAAGTCAAAAGGGTCAAAGTCCAGCTCAGGCTCAGATGGCCTTAGGAACGTAGATGTAGAGAAAGGCCGAGGTAGATGACCTTAATAAACTTGGAGGGCAAAAATGGAGACAGCTACCTAGGGGCTGCGCTGGCTGCAGTTATCAAAAAAAATTTTCTCTTTTTTTTTCAGATGTCTTATCTTCTCTTCCAATACCTTGAACTAGATTTTAAGGTGCGTTTAATTGATAATGTAACTTAATTAATGTAGACACGAATAAGTCATTACTTTAAAAAAAAAAAAAAAAAACACCAGAATCTGTTTTTGATCTTTTTCCGTTGAAACTTTACTTCGCCAATAAAGTATTGATGGCTTTATCTAATAACAGTAATTTCTGTTTGTTTTTTCTTATCTTCCATTGTTGTTTGCCATCAAGAATTTCTCTATATAAGACAACAGTAAATCGAACGCCATTACAGTTTATACCCAAAAATACAATTAAGAAAAAACAAAATTCAGAAAGCTTTTAAAGAATGCAAATTCAAGCCTTGTTCCTCGTTCTCTGCGGTGTTCTTTGCGTAAGTCTTTTTCCTTTAAAATTATTCTTTTCTTGATTTTAGCTTCTATTTTTCAAGGTTAAAGGAACGCCCTTTTACCCTGATTCATCTGTTGATTTGCTTAAGTTGCATGAAGTGAACGGACAACATGAGTCAAACCCCAAGAACAACACTCTCCAAGCCTTTAAACAAAATGTAACTGTAGAAATTGTTAGCGAACAGGAAAACACACAAGCTATCGATGCGCTAGAAATTAGCGATGAATCGATTGAATCCGAAGAAGAATTCGAAACACATCATCCAGGTCATGCCCATGGTCATGGACCAAACCACGGCCCACATCATGTTCCCGGCAACAACCACGAACATGGACAAGTTGAAATTGCTGGTCAACTTGGACCTGTTGAATTGAGCCTTCGAAATCTTGTTTCTGCATCAGCAATCGCCACTGAAGAACTCTTCTTGGAAGTGGTGGCTTCAAGCTCTCGAACATCTGAAATGTTCAAATCCAAGTCCGAACTTTTGACATCACATGCCATGAATGCCATTTTCAGACCATTAAACATGGTGGAAACCGAAATCAAGAAGAGCCACGAATGTGGCAGGCAATTTGTTGATTCTTTCAATTCAATTCTTAGTCAAGTAAACAGCGGTCTCAATACTTGCGTTTACAATCTTACTCTTGTTGCTGAGGGCTTCAGGAATCAAAGTACCCAAATTCTCGTTTCAATTTCAAAAGTCGCAGATGATATCAAGAATTTGCCAGAATCTTGTGAACTTGGTAGAAGTTTCACGCTGGGAACATTCTGCATTGTCAATAATTTGGCTGAAGCCAATGAGCGTGTTGTGATGAGTATGAAAGATTTTGATTTCTATTCTACAATCGCGAAGGAGTATCTTTCCAAAGCCACTGAGACGACTGTGGCTTGCCAAAAGAATTTGGCCGAAGCAGCTACTAAGAAGTTGGAGCAATTCTCAAATGTAGTTTTGCAAAAGTGTAGTGAACAGCTTGAAATACAAAATAATGAAGTTTAAATCTTGAAATTGAATTTCTTAACATAATAAAGTGTTCAATAAACAAATATAAAGCATTTTTTATTTCAGTATATATAGCTAGGCCCTGGCATTGAATAGCCAAGGCCTCTAAATCTAAAAATTAACCTATCGATTTGCAGACGGTCGAACCACCAATTGAATCGAATATTGGCTACAAGGCGAGTATGTTAAGGCAGAAAGCCTTGTAGGTATGCACTCTCCGAGGAGAAAATTTTAACTCCGGCCTTTTCCTGGTAACAGCAAAGCTCAGAGTTTGTCTTCAGGTTATATAAACTTTAATCCTGTATTTTATTAAAATGTAAGACATTTAATTTGTGTAAAAACAATTTAATAAAATACAAACTTTAAGTTTAACATTCGACGTGTTCTCTCAGTAACATGAAAAACCTGGAGCTAACTAGACTTCCAAACAAATTTGCGCTTACATAGAATTATTTGAACGAGGAATTATTTTGCTTCGTTTCCCACGGTTTGCAGCATTTGGTGTCTCATAAAATGTTTGTTTTTTTTTTTTTTAATTCACAGCTTTTAGAAAAAGTTACAAAAATTCTATCCTTACAAGAATTCGATCCTTAATTCTCATAAGCTCTAGTTGTGAAGTAAATGGACTAGGAGCTGTGCGGTGACAGTCAATCTAGCTTAGACAGAGTAAAAGTGCTATTTAATCCTGCAACAGAAATTGCTGGAAAAACCTGGGGTCCAAACCTTTAAATTATCAGATGGATGTATTCGGCAATAATTTGACCAATACAAGCCTGGTTTGGTAGATTGCTTTAGAAATACCAAAAACTTTGACAAAAGGGGCAATCAGATCCATCCCAGTTATGGGACTGGCAGTTATTCTCAATTTAAAACCCCTAGAATTTGTTCAGGAATCTGCAGCTAAAAAGTGCATTGAAACAAAGTCAGATTAAAGTCTGGAAAAATAGTTCCATATAACATGCTAAGAGCCTTCATAAACTTATGGGTCATAGTACTTCTTGGTTTTCACAAACTATTCCAGGCTACCATTCCAAGCATGAGGAAGGGATAGTTAACATACCATTCTACGGTGAGCCGTCAATAGATATCTAGTAGTAGTAGTAGTAGAAAGTAGTGAATTTCATTGTTCTTTTTTCTTTCTTATACATATTACATATTTCACAATAGTGCAATTGGCTTTGTGCGGTCAGCCGGAAAAGAGATTTTTTTTTTTTAAGAAAATTTGATAATAAATCTTATTCTAAAAAGATTTTCTGTTAAAAGTATTCGTTTATTATTTGTTGTCTTTACTTGAGTGCCGTTTTGACGTAATTGTAGAGCAGGTTCCAGTTTTCTCCGTTCAGTATTTCCATAAGTTCATTCGTTTGTAGCATAGATTTCCCCCAGACCCGTAGTCTAATTGTTTTCAACACTGGGAATATTGCGATGAAATGTTGCGTATCTCCTATTTGTCTGAAGTTGCATAACGTGCACGTTGAATTAGAGTCAGTTATGTATGGTCTATAGTTTAAAGGCAGGAGTTCACTTCTGGTCTTACAGATTGTTGATATCTTATCTACACTTAGATCGTCATGGAAGTAATTTTTAAGTCCTAGATTATGTTGGAGATGCTTATACGTCAATCTCATTTGGCTATCTTGGATTTATTCGCGGAAGTTTGCATATTGGGCGGAGTCAACTTTTGTGATGAGCTCCTGTATTGCCCACTGTCCATTTCTTTCTTTAGTGACATTATGTTCTCTGCAGAGCTTAGTCCTTTCGTAGAAGCATTGTTTGTTGCAGTTTTGCAGATGCGAAGCAATTATATATGTGAGGCGATGTGCTGGTTGGTTCAACACCTTCTACATGTAGTCCAGATGTAGTCTTAGGGTATATGTGAACATTGTTGGTAGTCCGGTTTCCGTGTGCAGTATATAGTTTGGTATGTTAACTGGAAGTCGGAACACTTTTTTGATAAAGTATCTTTGGAGTTTTTCTACTTCTTCGAATTGCCATATTCCCCATACTTGAGCTGCATAACACATGATTGCACGGACAACTGCTTCGAATATACTGAATTTGGCATTTGCCACAATATTACCCTTTTTGAAAATTTTACTCCAGGTGCTGTTAATTGCTCTTTTTGCTTCTTTAATCTTTCCTTCCAAGTGAGACTTGAATGAAATTCGTGGGCTTAGCAGGAAGCCCAGGTACTTATATTCTTTGACTTTCTCCAATTCTTCACGTCCCCAGTACCATTTCTCGTTACTCGCATACCGTCCGGTTCCATTACGGAAAATCAAGATTTTTGATTTACTGGTGTTTAATTTTAAGTTCCGTAAGTTACAATAAGTCTGGAGTTTGTTAATCATTCGTTGCATTGTATTTGTATTATCAGCTAACATAACTAAATCATCTGCGTACATCAGAACTTTGATCTTAGTTTCCGCGTAAGATATACGTCCTGGTCATCCAGGAAGAGAGAAAAAAGAAGTGGACTAAGGAGACAACCTTGTTTAACTCCAATTTCTGTATGAAACCATTCTGATAGTATATTACCATCCCACACGCAACTGAACGATTTTCGTGGTAAAGATGTTTCAATATCTTAGTCAGATATTTATATCTATATACTGTTGACTCTAGGATGGATATACTGGTGTAGGTGTAGGCTTCTATTCTGAATCTCTTCAGTTTACCGACTCGCTTAAGTTCCCATACTGCAGTAGTGTCTTAATTACGTATGTCCTGGCAGTGACAACAGCTGCTAAATGGGTATTAATGATACCAAGGACTGTTATCACCTTTTAAATTGATAGCCAAACAGCAATAAAAACAATTTCTGCAACTGAGGTAAAATATACGCTTGTTTCATGCTGCCACGAAGAGCTTAAGATTCTTGGCGCACAGCATAAAATTATACTCTGCTGGGTCCCAGGTCGTATAGAGATCACTCCTGTAAGCATAATTACCAGACATAGAATCACAAGAAAAAGATGAATCAGTTCAGATGATTTAGGCAGAGGATGCGGTGATGTATAGGGGTGCATGAGACACTTCGCACTTTCTATGTCACTGGCCCCACACTGTCACACTTTGCAACCAAATTCTTCATTTGCTCGGCAATTATTTCTTCGGGGACTTCGGGGGAATTCTCTAATACTTCAGGTATTATTTGCCCCCAAATAATGGTTTGATTAACTGAAAACATGGGTTTTTATTAGCTTGAGTAGCCATACTCACGTGTATCACAATGGATCTGTATATTGATCTAAGTGTGACGGCAACGATGAACTATCACCCGCTTAACCTAACATAAAGCTGATTGTGTGTCCCTCGATTTGAAAAAGTTTCTATTCGCATAAAAGACACTCCAACGAGCTCATCCTATGCATCATCATCATTTTTGCACAACTCGAATTGAAACAAAAAAAAAACAAAAACAGAAGCCAAAGGATTTCCCTCAAATTCAACAGTCCAAAAAGGACTTGCTTCCAAAACAACATATGTTGTACAAGGATCTATCGTCCTCCGATCGATCGTCGTCATATGGTGTTACAATTCCTACTTGAAAAACATAAATATATAAGAACAGATACCTACTATGGTGATCAATTTTTTTCTCATCTTCATTTATATCCGTGCGTCGCGTCGTCCATTACACTTTTTCGAGAACACTCCTGACTTCATGTATAATTTTTGGAGTCGATGGATTTGTTAAATTTTTTGGCTTCAAGAAAGTAAGAAAAAATTGTTTTCAAACCATGAAACGAAACACTTATTAAGAACAAGAAAAAAAAACAAGGTATCCTCCTTGGTGCACAGGATTCTCCTCAGGAGGAAATAATCTGAATCGTTACAGTGGCACACGTGCATACAATTGCTGAAGATGACAGCAGCCATGGTGGCAATGGTGGTGGTGGCAGCGAGGCGTGTGCCAGATGGTGCGTACCTTTTTTATTTGGTAGGATACGCTGCGCTGCTTTGAAAAAGAAAATCAATCTTTTGATCAAGACTAGGACTGTTAAGACTGTTTCATTCATTAAGTTCTGATTAATTTTGTGAAAACCAAGACTAGAGTTTTAAACAATTTCCTGAAAGCAAAACTGTTATTAATATTCCAACTTTATGAAGCACTTCATTCTAGATGCTGTTATTCATGCCTTACGGTTTGTATCCCTAATAAAGGACACAATTCAACGACAGCTCTTTTGTATTAACAAATGTATGTGAAACTCTTTAAATCACGTCACATAAACTAATGCAAAAGGTTCAATAAAGCAGCATCTTTGAACTTCATAAGTCAGAAATTTTGTTTCATTTTGTGTATGAAAAAAAGCGGAATAGTTCATACATATAAATTATTCAAACAGCTGAACATTGAAGAGCACACCAAACAGGGGATAGTGTACCCTAAGAAACAATGTGACATTTATTCGACAAGCCAAAGATGGATTATTCATCTGGTCGATTTTTGACATAAGTTGATATTTTATTGGATTTGATTAGCTATGCAATATGCAAATAATATTCAACAATCTTTTGAGTCACCTGCGAAACTCAGCCACTCAGTCCTTCATGTCAGTTTGCAACTCTGATCCTATTGTTCGGACAGGGTGTTTCTTTATTATGTTTATTAATATTCCAGGAGCATAAGATTTTGTATTAAAATGGATCAAACATTTCCTATGAACTTATTTGAATTTAAAAGTTGTTTGCTCAACAAAGAATGTAAAGGAGGATAGTCTGATGCGATCACCCTGTTAAAGATACATTATAATAGTTTTGCTATAAGCGCGTGGCGTCCACACGTTTGACAAAATCAACCAGATGGAGGCATAGATAACTCAAAGAAGAGAATACTTATATTTTGTATTCCCTTCAATGAGCAATTATTATCAGACCTTCCTTATGGTGCGCTTGTGCCTTAGCCTTTAACTGTATATTCTTATACGCATCGCACACTCAGGATAACCTCTCTTCTTTTTTTCTCTTTTTTGGATGTTCAGGAATTAAATATATATATATTTTTTTTATTTTCGTCGGGTCTTCCTTTTTTGTTTCCTCTGACCATATGTTGTCGTTAAGGATTCTTGGCACGACCACTTTTCCCCTTAGTTTTTGGGTATCCTTGAATAGTAAACGAAAAACATGTAATATCTGAAGAAACGGTACCCATACCTTAAAAGGGTTAATCCTATACAATTCGATTTTTGACTGCGCTATTGGAGCAAATTTAGCTGTTGCATAATCTTAGGTACTCAAACTAAATGAGCGCTTGAGGCCTTTTTTATTTTCGCAAAAATATAAAAATCAATTAACATCATGCATGAAAAAAAACTGTGTTGTGACGTGAACAAAGTCTGGGTTTGTTGAATATTAAGTTAAACTCTGTTTGTTCATCTTCTTAATGGCATATGTAGCAAGATGGAGATGGGGAGACATCATCGGATTTTGTGTAAATTGATACTTTTAATGCAAGCTTTTTAAATGTCAGTTTGTTAACTTAATCAGCAGCAATGGATTCTTGACAGTTGCTAGAAACACTGGTATACATTATAAGTACTTTGTAAGTACAATGATTGAATGATTGATTTAAATTTAATTGATAACTACGGTGGAAATCGCTTTGTTTAGCATTTTTTACATGTTCGTGGTCACACAATAAGGGAAGGTGGATCTGTCAAAATTTGAAATCACCATGGACGGATAAAAGGTTAAAAAAGTAGTGCAAAATATAAAATTGTCGATGAAGTGATGTGGGTTTTGGGCATCATCGGTTCAAAGCTAGCGTTAAAAAAGATCTATGACTATGCCAATATCTTTTTGGATCTGAAATATATTGTCAACACCACCGTCCATGCCACATTTGACATTATTGACGAATAACTTGAGATCTTGCGTGGAGATGATGTGATCAACTCAACGAGAGTGCGTGAATATTTCTTCACGTGGTACTGTCTCTTGCGAAAAACTGACAACAAGAGTATCATCTGTCATGAAAAAAGTGCTTCTCAACTTTGCCGTTCGGAATTGGCGTTAAATTGTAGGTCCCCTCATATCTTCACACGCACTCAGAGAATTGTTGATGAGTGTAAGCCACTTAGGCCTTAGCTCTTCCAGATCTGTCACACCATTCTATTTTTTTTTTTTTTTTTTTTTTATGCTTCAATAATTTATGGGCAAAATTTGTTATATTCACAATATTTTGTAATCACTCTACAAAATAAAATCGGCTACTATTTAATAATTAACGAATAATAAGAACGTTGGTAGACGCGATAGCAGTCGTCTTTTGCGGACCCAAACCATTTATAGTGCATAATTACCTTCATACAACGAAATTCGTCTAGATTTTTGTGCTTGACCAGAAGCCTCTACTATTGAAATAAAGGACGTTATTGGAATCCGAACTGTCTTACAGAGTTATTTAAAAACTCGATCATTTCATTGCTCTCATTGGGCATGTCTGGTTCGTTCAAAGAAAAATCCAGAGGAGGCACTGAATTAACTGGCACTTACATACATAACATGCTAACAATATTACGAACTTGTCTCGTATGGGTGGTCTGATAGACGGACTTTTTTAAGGTCTCCCCTCTTTTCTTTCCTCAAAAAAGCGATTCCAGTTTGGCAGCCTCTGAAACTAGCCGGAAGGCCTGCTTGCTTGATATTTACACACTACCCCAACACCATAGAACTGGACTGTGTTACGTTGGGTCATATACTGTATCTTTTAATACACACCAAATGCTTGCTCAACCTCCAAGTGTTAACCATACTGGGTACTGGTTATATCACTTGATATAACTCGCGTAGTGTCCGTAGCTTAGTGGTTAGGTGCGTTGGCAGCTAAGCAGAACGTCGTGGGTTCGAATCATACTCAGGCCCAAAGTTTTTATTTCATCTTTCACGGACACTGCCTCTTGCGAAGAGCTGACAAAACTTCCAAGA
This sequence comes from Sphaerophoria rueppellii, assembly GCA_920937365.1. Taxonomy (NCBI): domain Eukaryota; kingdom Metazoa; phylum Arthropoda; class Insecta; order Diptera; family Syrphidae; genus Sphaerophoria; species Sphaerophoria rueppellii. Next base: position 80,064,040 of record CAKKXW010000003.1, read on the forward strand.
GTATCATCTGTCATGAAAAAGTGCTTCTCAACTTTGCCGTTCGGAATCGGCGTAAAATTGTAGGTCCCCTCAATTCTTCACACGCACCTATAGAATTGTTGAATGAGAGTAAGCCACTTAGGCCTTGGCTCTTCAAGAGCTGTCATATGGAAACAGGACATTTATTCTTAGTCACTACCTATATACCTCCAAACTCTGACAAAAACATATTTGAAAACTTAAATGACTGCATCGAGGGAATCTATGAATTGCTGGAACCTGAAGATGAAATTTTGATTATTGGAGACTTCAACCTACCAAATCTTAACTGGATAAGACAAGACATCGAAGACTACTACACTAATGACAATGCTTCAAGTGTGAATGAGATATTTTTTACTGATAATATGTCCTCTTATTGCCTGCGACAACTAAATGGAGTGACCAACGACTCGGGAAAGACTTTGGATTTAATATTCTTCTCCCTCAATGTAAATACTGCTGCTGCTGTAACTCGATCTACAAATATTCTGACTGTTGAAGATCGTCATCATCCTGCCTTGGACATCGCCTTAAACCTCAGCATGGGCTCTTTTAACAACCAATATAATACCAAACTTGAGTTCAACTATTCAAAATGTAATTATGTCTTATTGTGTAATATGTTAAGTATGATCGATTGGGATATTTTATTTTTTAATTGTAATATTAACGAAATGTGTAACATATTCTATACAACTCTGTTCAACTGCTTCTGTGATACTGTACCATTTAAAAAACCTCGGGATATTTCTAGTTCACCACCATGGTTTGATAGTCATCTTAAATTCTTAAAAAACAAAAGAAACAAAGCATGGACAAAGTATGTCAAAACAAGAACTGATGGAGATTATACAACCTTTTTAATCATTAGTCAACTTTTTACTGAATACTCGAATAATGTTGCATACGATAGCTATATTCTGAAATTAGAAAATGATCTTAAGTCGAACCCAAATAGTTTTTTGAACTTCGTGAATAAAAAGAAAAAAACTAGTAACTACCCTAATACAATGTCTGACTCTTCTTCAACTAGCACTAATCCCTTAGTAATTGCTAACATGTTTGCTAACTTTTTCAAAACTGCTTTTGAGATAACTGATTATGGTGACACCTCTTGTAATTCTTTTTCTTCTACCACTTATTTCTCTCATCTAAACTCTATAAACTTTGGTATTGACTTGGAAACTATAAAGCTTAATATTCTAAAACTTGACGAATGTTTTAGTCCAGGACCTGACGGAGTACCTTCTTCTATTTTAAAGAATTGTGTTGACCATTTATCTTATCCTTTATGTGTTCTATTCAATGAATCTATTTGTAACTCTATCTTTCCCTCTATCTGGAAAAGTGCCTATATCACGCCAACTCATAAAAAAGGCCCAAAAAATGAAATTAAAAACTACCGTCCTATTGCCAAGTTATCCGTAATACCTAAACTGTTTGAGTCCATTATATGTAACACTCTTTCCTTTTATTGTAGTTCAATTGTTTGTGAAAGTCAACATGGTTTTATGAAAAAGAAGTCAACTGTTACTAACTTGTTAAATTTTACCTCGTTCTGCTTAGATGTATTTGAAGACCATGGACAAGTAGATTGTGTGTTTACTGACTTTAGCAAAGCCTTTGACAAGTTATGCCATACAACGCTAATCAAGAAAATGGACAATCTTGGATTTAGCTCTAAGTTTTTAAAATGGATATCCTCATATTTAAGTAACAGACATTACAATGTAGTCTTCTTAAATGAACTTTCAACTAATTTTGTAGTCAACTCCGGTGTCCCTCAGGGTAGTCACTTAGGACCAATTTTATTTATATTATTTATTAACGACTTAGCTTTGACCATTAAAAACTCTTCAATATTAATATATGCAGATGACGTAAAAATTTTTAAAAGTATTAAATCACAATCTGACTGCTTGTTATTACAGGAAGACCTTGTTCTTTTTCGGGAGTGGTGCAATCTAAACCGTCTTGTCTTAAATGTTGACAAGTGTAAAAGTATGACTTTTACACGCAAACAAAATCCCTTTGTATTTAGTTATATGTTTGATCTGTCACCGTTAAACAATGTCTCTGTATTCTCTGACCTTGGTATAATCCTAGACTCGAAACTAACTTTCAACTTTCACTTGGACTATATAACTAAAAAAGCCAATAGAATGCTAGGATTCATAAAGAGATTTAGCCGCGACTTTCAGGACCCTTATGTTTTAAAACTTTTGTTTGTATCGTTCGTAAGGCCAATACTAGAATACGGATGTGTAGTATGGTCACCATATTACTCAATTCACACAAATAGACTTGAAGCAGTTCAAAGAAGGTTTATGCGTTTCTGCCTACGTTTCTTTTCTTGGTCTCCAAATAATATTCGTCCTCCTTACTGTCATAGACTTGCTTTGGTTAAACTTCCCTCTATCACACATCATAGACAATACCTTCAGTTCTGTTTTATTACTAATGTGATGAATGGCTCTATATTATCTCCATCAGTTTTAAGTAGATTTAACTTTAGTTTCAGTCGTACAAGCATAAGGCTGCAACAACCTCTACAACTTCCTTTCAGTAGATCAAACTATGGTGCCAATAATCCAATAAATCAAATGGTCTTAATCTTTAATAAGTATTATTTTCTTATAATTTCGATAAACGATAATTTAAAAAGCGAATCTTTCAAAACTTTATTTTATAATGCCTTATCATAAATGCAGGCTTTTAATAATTAATTTTAATTCATGACAATTTTGTATTTTATAATAATTGCTTAGACATAGATATATGTAGTTCATAAGTTTGTAAACGTTAGTTATTAACGACTTAAATAAATAAATAAATAAAGCTGTCGCGCCACTCTATTTATTTATAACTCGCGAAACTTGTAAGCGCGAGTGCAAAACGGAGAAACAAAAGCAGTTAAACAACGGCCCTTCAAATTTGAAGGTTATTGCAAGGAGCTAACAACCCATCCGCAGTAAAAAAAAAAACTTGATCGTTACTAGAGGGAAAGTAGAATCGGAATATGATCCCCCTCTTATGGTAACCAGACCCGGAACGACAACGGACTATGCATTGAGATTTTGTACCTGGAATGTAAGAACACTCTATACTCCAGATGCAACTGAAAAACTTGAATCTATCCTCACGCAGTATAAGGCAGACATAACCCCGATCCAGGAAATACGATGGATAATATCAGGGACAGTGAAAAGAAAAATTCTGCGACATTTCTTACACCAAAGAATGCACATATTTGGATGCAGATTCTTCGTGGGAAATCGGCGTGGATCGAAATTCATGGATTTTAAGCCACGCCTGGCTGTAATCGGCATCCAGGCCACACTACAAAATATCAGTATAATATGTACACACACCACTACCGATGATACTGAGGATTTTTATGACCTTGTGAATAGAGCCTACGGAACCTGTCCAGAGTACGACGTCCAAATAGTACTCGGAAACTTCAATGCAAAAATCGGGAAGGAAGGCATCTTTGGCGGATTAGTTGGAAAGCACCAGCCTCCACGAAGTTACAACAGATTACGGCTTCCGACTAATCGACATTGCTGCAGTCCGTAATACGGAAGATCTTCACAGCAAAACCAGGTGAACTCCCAATGGTCGACCATGTGCTAATTGGCGCAAGGCACGCATCCAACATCTTGAATGTGCCACTTTCCGAGGAGCAATGTCGACTCTGGCCACTTTCTAGTAGTAGCTCGATCATCGAATATCGAAAGATAAAATAAACATGTGCGTTTCAAAGAAGTTCAACATCAATTGCCTAGTACCCGGAGAATGAAATAGACTACAGTGAGCGGCTGAAGCTGAGTGAGATACTCTCCGCGCCGTCATCGCAATCACCACAGATGTCAACACCTTGTGGAACCATTATTGTGAATAATAAGAAATATAGCCGAGACCCATAGGTACCAGCCACCCCGAAAAAACCGAGATATGATGATGAGTGCGCGTTATTGAAAGAGGGACCGAAAATGTAGATGCTGCAACGGAAAACAAGAGCAGCAAGAGAAGAATACCAACAAAATCGAGAAATGTGAAAAAGACCTGCGAAGGAAGTTAAGAGCATCCACAGTTTTTAGCTCAGAGATCTAGAAAAGTTGAAGGAATTGGCTTCTAGCTTCAGAACCGGGACATAGCTTTCGAAAAAGTGAACGAAACGTAGTCACCGAAGCACAGGGAATCGAAAATGTTTTCAAGCAGGACTTCCAACAGCTGCTGAATTCGCAAAATATCGAGCGCGCTAATGACAAAAATCTAAAAGCTTAGAAATGGCTAGTCCGCCGGGTCAGATGGCATACCTGGTGAACTCTTCAAATATGGAATACGTGGTTTGATGAACCGTGTGCACCAGGTCATTAACAAAGTGAGTGAGGAAGAATGCATGCGACTGACAGGTCGATAAGCTTCATATGCCCCATCTTCAAAAAAGGTGATCCTATGCCATGCAAACAATTCCGACGCATATCCCTGCTTAATGTTGCATACAAAATCCTATCCAACGCACCTACCACGTGTAAGCGTCTTAAACCGTTCTGCAAAACATTAATCGGCACGTAGGTATCGTGTGGCTTTATGTCAGGCAGAACAATGATAGACTTAATATTCTTACTTACTTACTTAAGGTGGCGCTACAGTCCGTTGTGGACTGGGCCTCAATCAACAGGCTCAGACTTAATATTCACACTGCGGCAAATCCCACTATTTTTTCATTGACTTTAAAGCTGCTTAAGATAGCATCCACCGCCAAGGGCTTATGATGGTGATAATTGTAACCCTTCGTTACAACTCCACCAAAGATATCTCCTCTTTACAGCTTTACTGGATGTATATACCTTAATTTGGACTGGATCCGAATTGTGAACTTTTAATTGTTTACCTTTCTACAAAAAGTGAAAAATTAAACTAGTGAAATATTTAAAATAGGCCATTTGGTTTTATTATTTACACATTAACAAAAATAAAAATTAGTTACGATATCAAACCTTACACAATAAATTATTATTTTATTTATAACCTCAAATATTTTGTATAGTCAGTAGCTAGTTAGGTAATTTAAACGCAGCTTTCCTTTTTTCGGTGAGGGAAAAAGTGTTCGCTTTTTGACTTATTCAAATTATCCGACGATTCAGCATTCGATGATTCCAATCTAGCCCGCATTCCGCCAATGGCAGCTTGTGAGCTTTGTGACTTCATGAGATTCTGTTGCGTAACCGGATTAAGATCTACAAACAGACTCTGTCTGCATAAGACTGAGAGAGTATTATTTTCCTTAATAGGTGGCGGCTGGTTGGTGCTGTCCTTGCTTCCACGTCGTAGCTTGACCTTTCGCAATTTCGATGCCAATGTCGCCAGTCCCAATTTGCTTGTGAACTTTGCCGAACGGCTGACCGAACGTGGTAGGGAATCGTAACCAGTTTGTTCGGAACAGTCAGAGTCGGCTGGGAGAGCGCTGACACTTATGCTCTTTAGAAGGCTGATTTCATCCAAACCACTTGTACTAACATCGCTGCACATACTTTGATGACTGCGCCGATTTTCAGTTCTATCTCGAGTCCGCTGAACATCGGCTTCTTCGCGACGAATACTTGGTGTCTTTGGCAAGGCGCCACTTTTAAGGAATTCTTCTTTGGCTTTCTGTAATCTTATGGCACGTTCCGACAGCGGAGTTCGAGGTTTCTCGAGGATATCGGTCATCGGCGTTGAAGGTTCCGACGAAGACGGTGCAGGAACATTTTCTTGAAAGAAGTTCAAACTCTTCACAGTTGGGGTGAGTGATTTGTTTTCAAGTTTTCGTGTGATTCTGGGAATTGTGTTGTCCGACTTGTCCGGTGACAATGGGTATCCCGTAACCTCAGGTGTGGTCACAGATTTGGCCAGTTTGGATTCAATGCGTTTTCCTTTGGCGCTTAGTCTCACTACAGGACTGCCAGAGCGGTTCTTTCGAAACAGGTGTTCCCGTCGTTCGGTGACTGTGCTTGGACTCTGTGATCCTCTGGAGTTTCTTGTTGGATTGTTTTTCTTGAGCAGTCTGAAGCTATCGTTTGCCAGAGGAATCCGGGTCTTGAGAGGGTATGGCACTTGATGAGTGTTTTGGTATGATTCCCAGCCTTTTTGCAGATTTGCAAAACTTAAGGACTTAACAGCCAAATTGTTTTCGGTCTCTTTTGGGACATCTGTAGGCATATCAACGAAAATGCTGCTTGCACTGGCAGACTTATAAATTTGACTGCCTCGAAAACCAACTGAACCATTTCGATTTGAAGAGTTGACAATTTTTTCCAATGGCATATTTTCCGACAATTTGGTAATCATGTTTTGAATTCCTGGAGAAATTGACAGTTTGGCGGAATTATTTGCATTTGTTTCCAACGTCATCTCAGGCTTTGGCATTACGCGTTGAGCCGGTTCAGGCTTTTGAATAGTTTCTGTCAATTCAGTTGCCACAGCAGTTATTTTATCGGTCTTGACAGGATCTTCGACAGTGGTGAAAACTTTTCGTTTAGTCTTGACAAAAACATTTGATTTACTCGATGTTGATGGCAGAATTTCTGGTTGAGGATTGTGAATCAGCTGAACACACGATTCGGTTGGTGAAATCAACAATTTCGAGCTCTTGTCTTGACATATTTCTTGCTGTTCAATGGGTTGACCTGGTTTGACTTTCAAGACATAAACAATATCTTCGCCGGTATTCGCGTCGTCTTGTTGGCGATTTTCTTCAGCGGATTTACGATCTTCATCAAACGATCTCTGCTGCTTAAGGCGACTGCTTGGTTTTCGTTTGACTCTTCGAGGGGTTTCGATAACACTACCGCCTTCTCCATCGGTACTGTCGCTTTCCGTTTTGCTATTCTGTCGGGAACCCATTTTACGAAGACGTAGTTTCTTTTTCGTACTGCCATTTCGAGTGGTGGTTATTTTTCGGACTGATTCTAGATCAGGAGTTTCGGGTATTGCTGATGCAACATCGTCTGATGCGTCAATCGTTGTTGAAAACGCAGCTGCTGCCAGGGCCATAGCTGTGTTAGCAAGTGTTGAAGAAACTCCGAAGCAGTCGTCATCGATTGTTTCGTCGAAGGTTACATTGATGTCTGGTATTGGTTGTGAGGTGCACCGTTCAGTTTCTGTAAGGAAGAAATTGACAATTTTTATATTAGTGTGAGACTTAGGCTACAGAAAAAGCGTGCTTTCGATATCAACGAATTTCTCTTTCGTTTTATTGGAACTTTCTTTATAACCTAGAAGCGAGAGCATTACGGTGCCCTTGGGCACACCAGCATTTACATTAAGAAATTTTAGACATGCCCCAGGGCACGGTAATTCTCGCGTTTCTAGGAATGGCCATCAGTTTACCCCCGAGCCCAACTCCGGATGTACCCCTGATTATAGGGAACACTTCCTACTACGCGAAAGTGTCATTGCAGTGTACAGAAATTCAAAACCAATGTATCAAGCCACCTCTTTTTAAACTTTAATGCTGGTGCTCTTTTTATATAGAGAGTATGAAAAAGTACCCGCTTATTATAAAAAAAATTCTGTCTACGTAGGCACTGGCTAGGCAAGGTAATATGGGCTGATAGTTGGTTTTGTTACAGTCACACTTAGATCGATGAAGATCGCTTGTAATATCCCAAAGTATAGTAACTCCTGAACAAATTTGTTTTAACCTATGAATTCTATGGTCGAGTCATTTGGAGGACTTCAGTAGGCGATTGCCTGAGAATTCAGATAGCTCTTGTAATTTATTAAAGAAGCAGTTGCTTAAGAATGTTTTCCTAGTTTGGCAGAGTGCTGGACAGTGGCATAGGAAGTGAGCGCTGTTTTCGTGCTCTTCTTCGTTGCTGCAGCATCTACAAAGGTCTTCGTTTTTAAAGTTTAATTGTCAAGTTCTCGGCTTGGAAGACACTGCTATGGTCGGGGAGTCTGAGTGAACAACTAACAGGTTTTCTGCGAAGAAACCTGCCCCTACTCCAGTAATCATTTTCGAACCATCAGTAAAGACGGTACAAAATGATTTTTTTAGTGTAAGGAACACTGTTTTGCAATCTTGTCTACAGTGGAAGCTGGGTAATAAAAATGTATTACCATGTTATTTATGTTGCCAACGTATTTTGCAATGATCGGTTTGACCGAGCTAAAGAGCACTGTTTGCTGCGGATTCATGTACAAATAAATCTAAAGGAGTGAGGTTTAGGAACGCTTCGAGACCCGCAGTTGGGGTAGTACTCTTCATCCTAGTTGTGCTTATGCATGTTCCTTGGTAAAGGTTTTTAAGTTCGTGGATTTCTCCAGCGTTTGCCACCAAACCAAACTACCATAAGTTAGAATGGATCTTACAATATCGGCTTACATCCACATGATTATTTTAAGATTTGGTCCCACATATCTTCACACAATTAGAGCTCAATCATGGCTTTCTTATATTTTTCATGAATGCTTGGACCCCAGTTAAGTTTCTTATCTTCAGATTACCTACTCTGAGGTATATCGCTCTGTCTGAAATTATAAATGAGGCGCCATCAATTTTTGGTATTTCGAAAGAAGGTATTTTCCTTTTATTGGTGAAAAGAACCAGTTCTGTATTGTGTTCTAAAGGGGTTTGCTTTAAGACCGCATTTCTTGGTCCAGTTACTGACCGAGGATAGTGCAGTGCGCTTTCTAATTATTGTTCTCTAAAAGCGGTCAGGTATTTACCTGTCACCAAAAGTCCTAAGTCATCGGCGTGTGCTATAACTCTAACACCACTGTTTTTGAGTTTGATGAGAATCTCGTTCATCACCAAGGTCCAGAGAAGAGGTGAGAGGATTCCACCTTTTGGAGTTCCTCCAAGTGTGTACATCGTTATATCTGTATACTTTATTCACACGGGATTTGTGATGATGGATGGGCGGATTTGTGACATGATCCATTTTATGAGGGTGGCTACTATTTTATGTATAGTGAGTGCTTTCTCTATATGACACTATTATGAACATTGTTTAATGCTCCTTCGATTACAAGAAATGAGTATGTATTATTGTACCGCAAGAGTTTTCTATTGTTCTGTCTGAAAAGTGTAGGGCTGTTTCTTCACTTCTGCCTTGTTTGTAGGCGTGCTGAAAAAGAGATATATCCCTAGGTTTAAGGTAGCTGCGGGTATGCACATAGATTAATTTCTCAAGTGTTTTGAGGGGAAAAGGGGTAAGACTGATTGGTCTGAAATCTTTTGGTTCCGTGTAACAGGGCTTGCCAGCTTTTAGAATGAAAACGACTTTGACTTCACGCCATATCTTAGGAACCCAACCTTAGGCTATTCTGGAATATGTTAATCAGATGTGGAATAATATTCCAAGTACCGAGTGTATAGTGTTTGTTGACTGGTTAAATAATTTTGTGTTACATCCTGGGAAATGTGTTTGAACCAGGAGCTTAAGGGTTTCGTGACAGGATTTTGTCCATCGATTGTCAGGTCCTTTACAGGAAACTATAAGGGTGGTTACTTTGGAGAGGATTTTAGTTAGTCTCACCGAATGGTTTGCACTGCTACTTTTGCTATGACAGCCGGTCATTATATTTATCGGTCATCGAAAAATTATGCAGAAACTCAATCGACATTTGTAAGGCGTTGGAAAAGAAGGACTCAAGTCAATAAGGGATTGATCAGACAACTACTACTGTACTATTCTAGAAGATATGACTACGCTATCTCACGGCACATTCTAACCCGTGTAACTTCCGTAAGAGATCTTGGAGTTTTCTTTACCCCTAAATTAGATTTTTCTGTGCACATTAACAACATCGTGAATAAAGCAAACTCAATGCTTGGATTTATAAAGCGTTGGTCAAAGGAGTTCCGCGATCCAAATATAACCCGCGCTTTATATTATTGCTATGTTCGTCCTCACTTAGAATACGCTTCCTCATTACAATATTCATATTGAGAGGCTAGAATCTGTTCAACGAAATTTTACTCGTTTTGCCCTGAAGGGTATTCTATGGAGTGATCCTTTGAATGTCCCCTCTTATGAAAACCGTTTACTAACTCTCCAAATGGAAACATTGTCAAGTAGACGAAATAACAATGACATGGTATTCTTCCATCAAGTTATTACTGGTGTAACAGATGCACCTGAATTGCTTGGCGCTATATCTTTCAACCATCGGGGTGGCGGTTATAATTTTCGTAGGAAGCACTTGGTACATGAACCAAAACATCGTACCAACTATGGTTTCTATGAGCCCTTGACACGTATGAGTAGGCTTTCAAACTGCAACTCAGACTTATTTGATTTAAATATAAGTAAGAATAAATTGAAGTCTTTGCTCAAGACCAGTGTTATACACTCTTAAATGTTTCTCTGTTTACTTAATGTTTATAATTATTAGTTATGTATTAATCTTGTTTTGTTAACTGTCTTGTTTTTGTTTCATCCATGTGAGTGTTTGTTATGTTATGTTTGCTTACTAACAACTAACACTGCACTAAGTGATGAGCCGGTGGTATAACATAGTCTACTATGTTGGCAAACCATTGGTCGTAAGACTGTGCTTGCTATAAGCTCTCTTCGACCAATTCTGATAGTGTAAAAAAAAAAAAAAGATAGAAGAAAGAGTTTTTAGGAGCGTATCCGTTTTAATAAAATACTAAAAAGTCTTAACAATTAATTACTATATAAATTTAAAATTAATTTAAATTTATGTGTATTTTAAATATATACCTACTTAACCCAAAACGACGACACTGGATAGAACGGACAAAACGACAGCACTGATACGAGGCACAATGATAGGACCACTGATCAGTTATAACAAGATTGGAAACCTACCTACGTTTTACCCTCCAAACTTATTTTTTTCATACACACATACTCTTGCAGCAAACTGGCTTTTTAGTTCGTAGGCAAATGCCATTTTGACAACAAGCTTTCCCATCTTTTCCCATCTTGTTATAACTGATCAGTGGATAGGACATAGGAGATAGGACTAATGAAAGACTGAGTCAGAGTCAGTTCACTAAAACCAGCCGATCAAGTAAGACGAGTTTTGTGTGAGCGGTCAATTTGTTTGTTCCTCCATTTATGTTATAATTAATAATAAGTAGTGTGTAATGAGACATTGCAGATATTCTTGACTTTTTATTTCATCAGGCTTTTTATAGTTCGGATTGAACCATGACTATTTTTTGGGTATGATAATATAACATTCGTGATCGAAGCTTTCATGGAAGTAAAGCACTGCGTTTACAACAAGAGTCAGGGAAGCACTTTTCAGCGCGCGGTTATGTCAAAAAGTTGAGGGTAGCTGAGGCATATTTCTAGAGTACGAGTGGAAGACCAATAGGTACAGAACGTATTGCTCGAGCTAAGCTTTCAATTCGGTTTAGTTTTTTCTTCTATATCCTAAGGTTACAAACTTCTAAAAAATAGTATTGTGGCACTCAATTGATCAATTAAGATCAAGTACCTTATTTAAAACCTTGCGCATTGTTATAACAGAACAACATCATTCAAGTCCATACCTACCAACAAATTGCCGGACTTCATTAAGGGTCGTGTGAAGCTCATCAAGTTTATTTCGAAAGATCATGTGGCGCTCATCAATGAGTTCTTGGCAACAAGCTTCATCTTGCAGCAGTAAGTTGTTCTGTATTTAAAAAAAAAAAAAAATCAACAAATGCTCGATAATAATCCAAATAAATGTCAATATTTACGATTTTTAACAAATCCTCGACCAATTCCTTTGCTTTTATGAACGACCTCTTAGAACCTGTGCTATTCAAACTGCTCTCAAAATCCGAAAACGAACCTCTCATTGTTGCAAAAACACTTTGAAAGTATCTCAAATTCTCATCGCTGAATTCATTTCTGCTCTCTAGTTGAAGCCACAGATCGTTGATGTAATTGAGAGTCTTAATTTTATCCCCTTCGCTACTATGATGAGATTCGAAACTCTGTACACTTCGGGACTTGCTGGAATTTTTATCAATTATATTTGGAAACACTTCAGTGTTAAGTCTTAACACTTACCAAAAATCACTGCAAGTAACTTCAGCGTACTTGTAAACCGGTGTCTGATGTTCCACCATCGGCAGCATCGCCACTAAAGGACACGCGGTTTCGACAATATCGTCTTCTACTTCGACCATTACAGCTTCAGGCTCGTAGGGATAATCTGTTTGTTTCATATCGCAATCGACTCTTAATTCGGCATCAGTACTTTCGGCTTCATTCAAATCATTGACATCGTTCAGCGATAAACTCGAGGTTTGACGTGATATCATCGGAAGTAGTACATTGGGAGCAATACTGTCCAACGACAGTGATCTGCTCAAAGTTGGTGAATGTTCATCTAAACTCGAGAAAATGAGGTTGACTGACAGTTAAATTATGAAAAGAATGTGTCTTACTCTTTTTGCACTCTTTTGGAATTTTTCCAACGTCTATGGGACAGTATCCGGGATGCAAGAGAGCAAATGTAGATGATTCTGGTCCAATGCCACGAGCCTTCTCCCATTCGTATAATTTACGGGTAAACTTCCGTGAGATTCCCTCAAATTTCATGACTCCGGCTGTGGTTTTGACTTCGATTTCCTTTGCTCGAGGGTCAGCAACGATTGCTTTTAATTTCGAGAGCCTTTTATGAAATTGTGATATTTTCTTGGTTATTTTTGAAAAAAAACAAAGAAGAATATTTTAATTGTTCTCGAACCTTTCAAGCTTATCTCTTTCATGTGTTCGTGACTTGTCCTTTTCTGATTTTTGTTTTTCGTCTTCGTGGGGCTTCTTGACTAGTTCACATTTTGTTGAGCGCCTTGTGAAATCATGGCCACTATGGGCTGGACCTGAGCTTTTTATTTTGTTCCATTGTTCTGAAATTCAAGAAAAATTATGTTCTATAAAAGTATTTACATTTTTAAGATCTGTTTTTATTTAGTTGCAATAAATCACTTGAAGCTTGTAATGATGCAAAATCATTCACAACCCAATTCAAAACACAGATAAAAACACATGCAACTGTGTAGTAGACCGAGCGATAGAGATGAAAAAAAACTTCATTTGCAGCGTAATTTTCAACTCTACCCTACGTATAGTTAACATTTGGTTTTTCCCAAAACGTTGACTAGTAGAGCCAAAGAAAGAAGTGAAAACCAAGTTTGAATGGAATATCGAGAACAAAGTATAAGCATAAACACAAGTGAACAAGTGGAGTACGGGTCATAGGTAAGTTACTGAATGTATAACAAATCTTCCCCACAGGTAGTATAGGACTTCCTTTGAAATATTCAGTTCGTCGCTAGCCAACTTACTTAATTACTACAGTCCGTTGTGGACTTGGGCCTCAATCAAACAGTTATTCTTTGTCTGATCTCGGCGCTGGTGTTATTGCCCGTGTTTTTAGCGGTGCCTAGGTAGACAAACTCCTCTACTACCTCGAAGTTGTATGCGTCTATTGTGACGTTCTGTCCGAGCCGTTGGTGTTAGGTGTCCTTCCCCGAAGACAGCACATTCTTATACTTTTCAATAGAAAGCTATGTTCGAGAATGCATTGCAGCTAAATATTTCTTTTTTCCCTTATTTACCGCTTAACCCATTTTTGCCGCTTCTGTCTCTGTTACTTCTCAGAAAGGCGCCATTGCCATCACCCTGTGTTCTTCCCATTAAATCAATATCATCGGTGTACTGTACGCGAGAAGTTGAACAGATTTTTGGAAGATAGTGCCTCTGGTGTTGACGGTGGAGTTTTGCACTATCTTCTCAAGAACGATGTTAAAGAAATCACACGACAGTGCATCGCCTTGTCTGAATCCTTTTTTGACGTCGAAAGATTCCGTAAGCTCGTTTCCAACCTTGATGGAGCAGCGTGAGTTCTCCATCGTCATTTTGCACAAGCGAACGAGTTTGGCAGGGATGCCAAAACTAGACATAGCTTTATACAGTTCGTCTCTGTAGATGCTGTCATACGCGGCCTTAAAATCGATGAAAAGGTGGTGGATATTAATTTGGAGTTCATAGGTCGTTTTCCAGGATCTACCGCAACGTGAAAATTTTGTCCATGGTTGACTTTCCTGGCCTGAAGCCACATTGATAAGGACCAATCAGATTGTTGACGAAAGGCTTCAGACGTTCACATATTACGGCAGAGAGGATCTTGTAGGCGATGTTAAGTAGATTTATTCCTCTGAAGTTGGCGCAGTTTAGAGGATCTCCCTTTTTCAGGATAAGGCAAACAATGCTGAGGTTCCATTCATCGGGCATGCATTCCTCTGACCATAGATATCTTACAGATGATTTGGTGCATGCTCCTATCTAGCTCGTCACCTGCTACTTTGAACAACTCAGCAGCTAGTACATCTGCTCCAGCAGCTTTGTTGGTTTTCAGTCGTGATATTGCGGTATTCACTTCTTTTAGGTCGGGTTCAAGAAATTGTTGGCTATCATCGTGTCCGATGTAAGGCTCCTATCTGACAGCGGTGTTTTGGTCGTCGTTGCCGTACTACAGTCTACAGAAATGGTCTTTCCAAATCCCCAGCATTGACTACGATTCTACTATGATGTTCCCTTGTTTATCCCTGCAGGCATATATTTTTGGTCGACGACCTTGAGCCAGCTGTTTAACCTTTCGATAAAACCTCCGAACTTAATTCCTGCTGTTGGCTCTCTCAACAGCCTCGATATGGAGCTTCTCATGTTCTCTCTCTTCTATCTCCTGAGAAGCCGGCATTCCTCTCTCCTCTTTTGCTCGTAGAGCTCACGAGCAGCTCTTGTCCTTCTATGCAGTGCCACTTTGGATGCCTCCTGCTTAGCTGCATGGGCCTGCCTGCATTCTTTGTCAAACCAGGGATTTCGTTTTGGTGGCTACGTGAAACCCAGCACATTAGAGGCGATATCTCTAACTGCTTTCTGGCAATGTTGCAACTGGTCTTCGATAGTGTTTGCGGTATAGGACTCCTTAAGAGGTTACTTGACACTCGATCAGAGAAGGATCTGGCGATCTCTTGCGATTGTAGCCGTCCGACGTCGAATTTTCTTGCAGTATTTCTTTGTGCTAGCTAGCCAACTAGGTAAGTTATAATACCAGTCACGTCAAGGGGCGATTAACCCGTTTGTACGGCATTTACCCGTTTCGGTGGCGATTGTACCGGTTTCGACTGCAATTACCCACGTCAAGTGGGGAATAACCCGTTTCATTTGCAGTGGTGAATACCTGTTAGTAGGAAGCAAATCTAACCAGTATCTGAGAGAGACAACGCGTTATTGATGTCCACGCAGAAGCAGGATAGAAACAATATCGGTACCCCGACGATTTAAATATTAGTGAATACGCAGTAATTATTGACGATTGAATAAAAGAAATAGACCCTAAGTTAAGATATATTATTTAACAAACCCTGGATTTCCCTGAGCATACACCTGAGCTATAAACCTAAAATACCATCACAAACCTTAGAGCCCCACTGTTTTTATAAAAGCGCACTTTGATGCTTACCAAGTTTTCTTTGGAAGTCCTCTGGAAGATCCTTCTGATCTGGCAACGGACTTAATCCTTGTCCCTCCAACTTAATCTGTCCTGTTCTCCATAGGTTCCAATCGATCTTCTTACATTCTGAATCTTTGGTTGGCGAAGTTTGTGGTTCCTTGCTGCATGATACATTTCCATGCAGAGAACCTTGTTTCTTCACTCGCCACTTGTGAAGTTTCTTCTTAAAATCCGGTGTCAGGTTCTCTTCAAGAACATGAGTTGATACAATTTTGGCTTGTTGTTGCTGTTGCTGGAGCGGAAGATCATCCTTTCCACCGATATAGTGAGCTATACATCGAGAAAAAAAAATAGAAGTTGTTTGAGTCTTTGAAACTTTGAAAAATAATTTTAGATTAGAAACCAGAAGTCTTGGTATTGCTGTACATGTTACGAATTTTGTCCCATTCTTGTCGCTTAGCTTCGAATTCTAGTTTAAGCCGCTCCCTGAGGGCGTTATAGCGTTGATTAATCTCCTCCTGTTGCATGTGCAGACTATTGCTTGAAAATAGCTTGTTATGCGGAGTAGTCGGCTCGGAGAAATCACCACTCGATAGGTCTTCACTTTCTATAATTTTACAACAACAAATAATAAGAAACTGCAAATTTATGAACATGCTTACCAAACTCAGCGAAGAATTCAGAGTGTCGTGATGGACTGCTGGGAACCGAAGAATTCCCCGGAGACTGGAATTTTCGGTTTTTCGGTTTGTCCCATGGGCTTTTAACAGTCGCACTAGGAGATTGGGAATATTCTGCACAATCTGATTCACTAAGGTCCTTAAAAATAAGAGAAAAGGTTTTAATTCCGTACAAGGTCTTTTTCGGAGATTTAAAAACTTACGTGTCTCAAATTTAAATTTAACGGACTTGGGAGGGTTTTTTCCCGTTTGATGGGTCTGCTGGTTATATCAACGATAACATCTTCTGGGAGGGCTTCAAAATCGGGTACAATCTTACTCTTACGCATGCCTTTTAGGGAAGCTGATTTTGAGGGTTTCTTGACAGCATCGACTAGTCGATCGAGGGAGCTTTGACTTGTTGTTGGACTATTTTTATGCTCTGAGCTTTCACTTACGTGTCTTTGGTGTTTCATTTGAAAGGGTGAAGAATCTTTAATTTCCTACAGTGGATCGGGAGTAGAGAATGAGCAAATTTTTAAATTTCAAAGAAAATGTAAATAATACTTGTCTGTTGTAAAGTGATCCAAGTTCTCCATCAATGGAATGACTGCGATGGTTATCATTTTCAATTGTTACTCGGAATTCACATTTTGAGTCGCTTTTCGATGAATCACGTCCTGGGAAGAATTGTGCAAAATTAAATGGAAGTGGAAACATGATTATTAAAATTACAATAAATTTCAGAGAAAATTAGTTGAGCAAACGAGAGACCGAGGGCTCTGGTATTTTTTCTAGGAAATTGTCTCAATTCCCATTATACATAGATACCATCACATAAAAAAGTACATTTCATCGGTTTCAAAACCGTATGTGGAATGGAATTTGGAATACTGAATCCCGAAAAAACAGACCCAGCTGTAACGTAAGACGTTACACAATAAGTGTACACTTTTTTGCGTTTTGTATAACGTCATAGAAAAATAGTTTATTCGACTTGTTCCTTGCAGCTTTCAAACTAAGAGCTGCAATGTCATTACAACTAAGCGCTGGAGCAGAAAGCGCGTTGGATGGCAATTCAGACAACGCTATCCGTAGTATGTTAACCCCATAACCTTGGATACATGTCGACCTTGACATCATTTGCCGCTCGATATGAGCTGTGTTTGAGGAGTTCACAGCAAATGAAGAACAGCCGAAATTTGTTGCACATGAAGGAGATTTAAAACAAAGTACCTAGGGACAAACTTTTGTAGATCTATATATATAAAAGAACAACCTAATTTTTGTGTTCGTTCGCTAACCGGGCACACTGGTTGACCGATTTTCCTAATTTTTTCTCTAAATGCATGAGGTTTTAGGGTAGAAGGTTTAGCAAAAATAAAACGTATACTTTTCAAATCACAAATGGTTCAATTGTTAAAAAATGTTAAACATTTTGTATTTCGCACTACAAAAAAAAACTGATCAACATACGAACACTCAATTTAGTTTGAAAATTTTGTCAAATATTTTTTTTTTCAATAAAAAAATTAAAAAAAATGTCAGTGAAGAAAAAATATATTTGACAAATATAATTTTTCTTCGACAAAAAAAAATGTCAGTGAACGTAGGAAATTATATTTGAACTAGCTGACCCGGCAAACGTTGTTTTGATATATGAAATTTCTAGAGTATGAAAATATGTATATATCTTATTTATTTTTAGTGGGTACGTATTTATTAATTATATTGTTATTTGTTATTTATAACGTTTTGAATGTTGATGGAATGTGTCATTAATAAAATTTAATCAACACTAACGAACTGGAGGTATTCCACGTATAATTATTGTCTGAATGAAAAACATGGTGTACTCAAATTAAAGCCACAAACATATATTATTTAGTTTTGAGCCAATAGTCATTGCAAATGCCAATCTGATGGGGAATTGAATGCTTTCAAATTAAAATGTGCCAGTTGCTTACGAAAAAACCGTTTTGCGAATAAAGCAGTGCCACAATTGAATTGGTTGCTCGACAACAATACTACGTTAAGGACAATAATAAAATTGCATTGGATTCAGATTATTTGCGCAAACTATTGAGCCGAAGTTAAACGATCAACAAAAGTACCTATGTGTATGACACCATTAGATACGCAAGGTGTGATCAGTATGAGTGGTGGTATATATTTTTGTGATGAACTGGTGGAATGGGGAAATCATTTTTGTTATTATTAATTTTAGCATCAATATGATCTCAAATTAAAAAAAAGAGTTGGCTCTTTCTTCTTCTGGATTTGTGAGCACATTATTAGACATAAAACTGACATTACAATATTTCAAAAAAATAGGTAATGGCCGAATATTTGTGTGGGATAAGAGCACAATGGCGGCGCACAAAAATTTACTTGAAGCCTTTAACCGCAACTTGAAAAATTTAGTTCTCTGAATCTTTTTGTTGCTGAGGACAAACTTTGTCGATTATACCACGGCAACTGCTGCAGACGAATGGAGTCGTTTACAAACTTCTATTTCAGGAAACTTATACATTGGCCAATTATTGGACATTAAACAGAGAGAGGCGCGACAGATCTTGAAGAACCAAGGCCTAAGTGGCTTACTACAATTATTCTCTGGGTGCGTGTGAAGAATTTAGGGCACCTACAATTTAACGCCGATTCCGAACGGCAAAGTTGAGAAGCACGTTTTCCTACTCTTGATACTCTTGGGAGTTTTGTCAGTTCTTCGCAAATGGCAATGCCCAAGAAAGATGAAATAAAAAACTTTGGGCACAAGTAGGTCTCGAACCCACAACATTCTGCTTAGCAGCCAACGCACCTAACCACTAAGCCACGGACACTATTGGTCATTGGAAATGGAATAATTTCACTTGATTCACTGCCATACACTTTGGGATGTGATTCTTGGTCATATTCTTAGAAAATAATAAAAAAATAAGACAAAGTAACTTTTTCATCACTTTTTGACGATTAAAAAAAGGCTAACTTTGTATTTAAGTGGTGTTCAATTTTTCTTGCCCGAGCAAAGTGTTGACTTTAAGATATATTTTTTTTTTTCAAATAATGCGTAAAGAACATAAAGTTTTCTTATTTTTACCTTATGAACAAAAAAATTAGCAAATAAAATCTCATTGATAAACAAAAACGCATACATTTTATAATACTTGGGAAAACCTAAAACAGCTTAGAACATCGCATTTAGGTTTTTTTGTCAACATTTTTATTGCAGCACTTTATAAAATCCCAATAATTGATAGTTTTAAGAAAATTTATAATATTGTGCAGTCCTGCAGACGGTTAAAAGCATACTTATGCCTATACCTGGCTTGCTGTCAAAATCCTAATTACCTTACCTATTCTCAGGGAGCTAAATTTGGGGAAGATATGTTTAATGGGTAAATTAACTAAAAAAAATTATGAATTGAAAAACGAATAGATTTTTCATCAGATTAGCAAATACAGGCATGATTTTTCTAAGGATATTGTTCATTTCTGCCTATCCATCGATTACGGTATTCTCTAAATTCCGAACCGTTGTGGGCGAAGCGGGCGGGGGTTTTGCTAGTATCATATAAACTGCTTCAGCAAAAACACGACTATCTATCCTCATTCGAAACAAAATCCAGAATTCCTCTAACGAACTACCGCAATCTCTTATTACACCATGGAGGCTTACAATTATTCATTTTGTAAACGAAATTCGCTCTATGTCGATGATAGGTAGAGTAATAAGTTTACTAGAAATGCAAGAACGGACAGCAATGAGTAGGCTCCTACTCATGTTGCGAGGTATATCTCGCAACAACGATACAAGACAGCATTGAGTTTTCGAAGCATTAAACTCTACGCGGTTTCTTATTACCCACTGTTTAATGCTGTTTAGGTCAGAGTTTAATGAGCTCATCATATTTCGCCGTTGCAGTTCCACATCCGAAAAGGATGGATGTAAGTCTAGGAACGAATAAGAAAAGCTAAGGGTACTATCGTCAGCGAAACAATTTATTGGATTAGAAGTTATAGACAAGAGATCATTAATAAAATTGAGAAAGAGTGTCTGAGACAAAACAGAGCCCTGGGGCACACCAGCATTTAAAATGACTTGAATCCGTCCAATACAACTTGTATTGAACGGTTCGAAAGAAAGTTTCTAATCCAATGAAGGAGGGACTCATCAGTACAGAATGCACGCATTTTCGATAAGAGAGCCTGGTGCCAAACTCTATCAAATAAAGATTTGTTCCACTATTCGGTGAGATAAGCCATTAGGTCACCAGTGGACCTGCTGCTGCACAAACCGTACTGCCGGTCATTAAGAAGCTTTCGTTCTTCAAGATATTTTTCAAGCTTTCAATAGGGTTCAAATTCAAGTTTGACGAGGATGATAAATACTTAATAATTGAATCAGATGCAGTTGATGGACTGAATTTGGATAAATGAAACCATTTTAAGTTCGTATAAACAACAAAGTCACTATTGAGATTGTTTGTACCAATAAGAATCCTAGAGTTGTAAAAGAACCTTGTTATGTTTTGTTTTGTCAGCATCCAAGGGTTTAACATTATGCTTGTCTTGGGAATGCTGATCAAAATATTCACTGGAATTTAAAACAACATCTCGACTAGCAACATAAACATCAGAATCAGCATCGATACATCAACAACAGCAGTGACATCACCATCAGTAACAGCGTTAACAATGGCAATGGCAATGGCATTTGCTTACAGATCAATAATTTCACGTGGCCTAGCAATATTATTAGGAGCAACATTAACGACTGCATCAGTACCATTAACAGCCAGAACATTATTAGCAACATCAATAACATCGTTAATGCCATCTGCATCATTGTGGTTAGCATGATCAATATCGTTATCAGAAATAACGGCAACAGTGTCATTAACTTCTCTAATCAAAGCAATACGAATCGGTCTAAAAAAATTATCAATAATGACATCAACGGAAGAAATAGTTTGAGTGATCTTTTTCGATTGATCAGCAAGTTTTTTATATTTAGGCTTATCAGTAGTTTTCTAATCGGCACGTTTAGATGTTCAGCAGGTATTATGATCGTTACAAATCGGCTTGTAGGACATTGTAAACTTAGAATGGGAAGAGAGACTAGTAGACGTATTTTCTCTTTACTTATTAGAGACGATCTTTGTTCGTGAGTACTGGGTCTTACATTTCTGCCAAGCTAAAAGCATTATTTGCAATGTCATTTAGATTACTCTTATTTGCATCAAATTCATTTAAACTGTCACATGAAACCACATTATGTAAATTGAGATCATTGATTTGAACATTTAAAAATCGTTGAATATTGAAATAGGTAACCTAAGAAAAGAAGCTAGAAGACTTTTCAATTTCGCCAAAAAGAGTAGAAAAGAATCTGACTGGGAACTTTATAAGACCAGTCAACGTATATTTTAAATCGAAACACCGCGAGCAAAACGCAGCTTATGGAGGGCCCTCTGTAACGAAATAGACAACACAAATGAATCTGCCAGACAAGAAAATCCTGACCAAAGGTTCAGTCACTTAAGGATCCCTCAAAAAACCTACAGGTATCTGGACATAATACTGTAGTGAAACCATTGAGCTCACTGTGAATACTCATTTCTCCTGGCTGTGAAGCTGATATCCGCAGTCCAGAAATAGAAACTCATACTGAAGCTCTAGTACTACATTGGATATTTATAACGTAAGAAAGGCTTAATTCTGCTATTCAATCCTTTTCTCCACAAAGTCCCCTGGTCTAGATGGAATCTTTCCTATGATGCTTCAGAAAAGCATAAACCTTATCATCCCACACCTAATAAGCATTTTCTATAACAGTCTTAAATGGGGATAATGTTCCCCTATAGTGGCGTGAAGTAAACGTAGTTTTCATCCCTAAGGCTGGTAAACCTAGCCATACAGACGCAAAAGACTTTAAACCCATCAGTCAAACATCGTTCATTTTGAAAACTTTTGAGAGGTTGATTGATATGCACATCCGAAGCACCTTGAAACCGGATTGTATATTGGAATCTCAACATGTCTACACAGAAGGAAAAAGCGATGAAACAGCACTGCATAGTGTTGTCACCGTCATTGATAAATCACTAATAATACACCCTTGCAACGTTCTTGGATATTGGAGGAGCCTTCAATAATGTGACGAACGAAACAGTTAAGCAAGCTGTCCTCTTAAAATCCCTGAACATGTAAAGTATCTCGGTGTGATCTTAGATAAAAACTAAAGTGGGGTCTGAACACCAAGGAAAGATATAAGAGGGCTTGCGTGATCGCCTTTTACTCCCGCAATAGAATTTTCGGGAAAATCTGGAGACCGAACCCTGAAATTATCAGATCGATGTATTCGGCAATAATTAGACTAATACTAACCTATGGTAATCTGGTTTGGTGGAATGCTGTTGAAAAGAGCACAAACCTCAAAACTTTGACAAAAGTACAGAGACTTGCGTGCACAGGCGTTATAAGGCAGTGAGATCCATCCCAGTTACGGCACTGGCAGTAATTCTTAATTTAAACCTTTAGATCTTTAGGTTCAAGAATCTGCAGCTAAAAAGTGAAACAAGGTCAGATTAAAACTTTAAAAATAGTTCCATAGGACATGCCAAGATCCTTCATAAAGTTATGGGTCAAAGTACTACTTGGTTTTCATAAACCATTCCAGGCTGACAGTCCAAGCAGAGAGCAATGGATAGATAACATACCGTACTCATGTGAGTCGTCAAAAGCTATATGTACTGTTGGCTCTAAGCTGGATACTGGTGTAGGTGTAGGCTTCTATTTCGAATTTTTCAAGTTTGCCGACTCGCTTAAGCTTCCAGACTACAGTAGTGTCTTACATGCGGAGGTCCTGGCAGTGACAACAGCTTCTAAACAGGTAATGATGATGGCGATAGCACGGGCTGATATCACCTTTTACATTGATAGCCAAGCGGTAATAAAAGCGATTACCGCAACTGAGGTAAAATCAAAGCACAGCATAACATTAGACTCTGCTGGATCACCACAAAGCAACGAGAAAGCCGATGAATTAGCAAGACGTAAGCCAAATCACAAATAGAATGACAGCACTTTGCCACCAAAGGAAGAAATTGCACGGCAGTTAATTCTTCAGAATATTTTGAACTTCGTCAATGCTTCCAAATAGCTTGATTAACTGAAAATAAAGGTTTTTATTAGCTTGAGTAGAAATACTCACGGGTATCACAATGCATCTGTATTTATCTAAGTGTGACAGTAACGACATCAAGTGTCAGACCCTCAACCTAACCTAACTTAACCTAGCTAATCTATGGGATTAGGACCAAAGGAGCATTATTTTTGTCTTGAATATAATTATAGCAACAAAGTAAAGAAATATTAGCGAGGTGACCGTTTACTAAAGCAGTCAATCTAATACTTGCAATTGGTTACGAATACTTAACCCTCAGTTTGCATGAGAATTAAATCAGAAGCCGGAAATAGAACTTTTGTTCGACTTAATGATCGACTACAATGTGCAGATCAGACCTCAAAACTAAGATGGTTTGCCCCGGTCAACTGATGGGAAAGTATTGAGGTTTCACTAACTTCTATCTAAGGGAATTGAGCAAGATATTTAACAACAACGGAATTCGGTATGCTGTCCAAATCATGGAAAAGAAAACTCTCAGTTTTGCTTAAATTTAGAATCCGCTCTGTAATGCTGGAAACTCAATAAAGAGAAAGGACAAAATAGGTAGTATAAGACAAATCAAAAGCCTTTGGACTTTGTTAGTGGCGTATGTGTCACTAGTTATTGGACGTAAACTTCGAATAAGCAACAACTGTATTGCACACCATGCAATGTAGTAGGTTTTAGGACGTTCATTAATAGGAAAGTATCTAAGCTTAACATTTTCTTTTAAATAATTATGGCCAGTTTTGGCATCTCTGCCAAGCTTGTTCGCAAAATGACGATGGAGAACTCAGGCTGCTCCATCAAGGTTGGCAACGAGCTTACGGATTCTTTCGACGTCAAAAAAGGATTCAGACAAGGCGATGCACTGTCATGCTATTTCTTTAACATCGTTCTTGGGAAGATAGTGCAGAACTCCAACGTCAACACCAGAGGCACTATCTTCCAAAAATCTGTTCAACTTCTCGCGTACGCCGATGATATTGATATAATGGGAAGAACACAGCGTGGTGTCAATGGCGCCTTTGTGAGAATTGAGACAGAAGCGGCAAAAATGGGTTTAGCGGTAAATGAGGGAAAAACGAAGTATATGCTGTCTTCGAGGAAGGACACCCAACAACGACGGCTCGGACAGAACGTTACAATAGACGCATACAACTTCGAGGTAGTAGAGGAGCTTGTCTACCTAGGCTCCAATATAAACACAGACGAAGAATAACTCTTGCTAATCGCTGTTTCTTTGGGCTAAGAAAGCAATTGAGTGGAAAAACACTCTCATCATCCCAGTCCTGCTGTATCGTGCAGAAGCATGGACCTTGACAAAATCGGATGAAAGTGCCTTAGGCTATTTCATGAGAAAAGTTCTTCGGGTCGTCGTTGGCTCCGTGTGCATTGAATGGGAATGGTGAAGAAGATATAACAGCGAACTTTACGGGTTGTACAACGACATGGACCTAGCCATAAGGGTCAAGGTCTAGAGACCAGGGCTCCGACCCGGAAAGCCTTCGACACTATTCCCGAGGGACGTAGGAGCAGAGAAAGACCACGACTCAGGTGGCGCACACGAGCTGAAGAAGACCTCAAACAACTCGGATTGCAAAACTGGAGACAGCTAGCTAAGGACCGAGCTGGCTGGCGGAGACTGGCGCCACCTTAAGTAAGTAAGTAAGTAAGTAATTATGTCCCACAGTGTTGATACTTTCGATTGCTAGGTACTGTTTGCTTCTTTTTTGAACATAATGCCTATACATAATGTATGCATGTTCAGTTCATATAAATTTCTTTTCCAAAGCAAGACAATAATACTTTCCAATTGTTTTGAGTTTTCATTGATTTTATCGTAAAATTGCACGCCTCATCTCGCAAATACAAAACCATTCGATCAGCGAAATTCTAAAAATATTTTCAAATACTCGCCCGCCGCTGTTTACCTAAACAAATTGCGTTCACATAAAAATATTTCATGAATTTCCTCTTCCAATAAACTGCAATACTAAAAATTACAATTGCTTTGAGGCACGAGTGCCTATTGCTTTGGAAATTGCGAGTCATGAAAACGCCAAATTTATAATAATAACGATTGCAACATAAAAGTCGAGAATATTTATGAACTCACTGGTTGTCTGAATAGCACGTTCGATATCGTCAACAGAACTAGCCGAGCTGATTGTTCCCGGTGTTCCAGTTTCGCTTAGCAGATGTCCTGATGACGAACTGAAGATACTATCGGCTGAACTTCCACCACAGGGAACTGAAGGAACTCGTAAGTATCTGGCGACCTCATGATTAATTGGCAGCAGGCCAATTCCTGAATCTGAGCTCTTGCATTCGTTGAGGGCGGGTACGTTGGCTTTCTCCCATTTGAAGGCCGCCTTGACTTTGGTCCATTTCGATACTTTCGATTTGCCTTCGGTGAATGCACTTTGTCGCCGGATAGGTGGAGGTTTGGGATCTTTTTCTGTTGGCTGGTTAGCTCCTGGCACGAACACAGATTTACTCCTTTCTCGAGCTCTGTAAAGAATTGCTTTTAATGGATTGAAATTTTATTGGAGTCAAATTACCGTTGTTTAGCTGTGATTCTCTTGGATGAAGTGTTCTTTGCAGCTTCCAAAATTGAACTTAGTAAAGAAATATTGGCCTCAAGATCTGATTCTGGTTCTGAGAGTTCAACATCATCGAACTCACTTAGGTCCTTAAAAAATCGATAACAAATCGCAAGTCTTATTTAAGAAAGAACTAAGCACCTTACCTTTTTCTCAATGGTTTTCAATTCACTCAATGTCTTCAAATCATGCATGTAGACTTGCATTTTGTAGTTCTGATCCAGCATATCACAGATTTTGTCCAGTAAATCGTGCAATTTATTCAAATGATCGAAGGCAGTCGATGTTTCGATAGCCGCTGAAATCGATAACCCCAAACCTTGGTGCAGTGGTTCGATATAATCGTAACATTCATTTTTTAACAAATTAAAATAGTAATTTGTTTTCTCTTCAACGGTTGGGGTTTCTCCTTCTTTAGCAGGATATTTTGGCAAATGGGCTGGGATCTTGTCGTTTTCAACATCATTTCTTATTCGATTGTAATCTAAGGCTAAAGCTTCCTCTAGTGATTTGTAGAAGGTCGACTTGCGTTCTTCGACGGTAAGAAGCCGTTGCATTGGTTCGGATTGGTCTTGATCAGGTTTTGGTGTTGGTGGTTTTTCTTTGGTAAAGGACGATCTTTGGCTACTTGGTGTCGAACGGGATTTTTCGTTTTCCATTTTGGTGATTTACATAAATATTGAGACGAAGTTAAAATTTCATTAAAATTTTCTGAAAAAACAAAAATATAAACATCTGGTTACAATTTGTAGATGCGTAATAAATTGTGTTGAACAAATCAAGACACCAAAAACCTTATATTATTTGGTATTTAAGGTAATGGAAAATTTTACAGTAATTTGAAATTGGCTGCTTCACCAGTTCGCTAAAGTTGGTAGGTAAAGGACCGAGGGACATTAATTTTAAGCAAGTTATGACTTTCTAAGACCGCGTACCTCTAAGGCCAATAAGTAAAAGATAAGATTATAGGTTCATAGCTAGTTTTGAATTCTTTTCGTAGAACCAAAGAATCAGCAGCTTTCTTTTCCACAATTTTCCACAAAAATCGCTTGCATATTTGAGGACAACCTCTGTGCAATGTGTGTTTATTGTCTGTCTATTTATTTTGCAATAATGTCTTGTTCTGTCTCACCCCATGGCCCCTGTGCTATTATGCGCCTATAGCCTGTATGTACTTCGTTAATTTCATGCAGGAATGTCAGTTTTTTTTTTTTAACCGCTGTATCTATGAAATACGGCCCGTTACTAAAAAATCAATTACAGTTTTAAGTAATTATAATCCATTATAATTAAGTAAATATAATCCAAGGCAAACACAACCTTTTCTGGTGTATAAAAATGTTTGAAATTTGTTATCTTCTGTTATCTTTCGGATGATTCCGTTGAAACATCTAAATATGGAAGTTGTTAGTCCAATGTAAACATTTCCGTTTTCCGACTTCCAATGTAAACATTTCCGTTTTCCGACTTTAAGGTTTAAAACGTGTCACTTTAGTGGAGATCTGAAGAAGAATTGCCCCAGCGAACCGCTTCTACCTCAATTTGGCAATATAACTGGGTTCAAAACTCCTCACTCAAAAGACAAAGTGTCTGCTATACAAAACCTTGATTTTACTCTACGACGACGCCGAGTGCTGGACGATAAGTAAAAAAGGGGAACTAATAGTTGGCAATTACGAAAGCAAAATTCTTCGACGGATTTCCCGGACTTTGTTTTATGTAAGCATTTGAATTTAAATCAAATTTGACGGTAAAACCGGGATGGTTTACTTGATATTTTGTTTACTTTACTTTACTTTACTTGATATTCACAAAAATACACCTTTTATTCGTAAGAACACGTATATCAATGGCTTACGCAGACGTTAATTATTGCTCTCAGCTTCGCAAAAAAGAGTTCCTGTTTGTATTCAAAAAGTGCTCATTCATTTCTTTAAAACAAAGTGCGTAGTAACGATAACGCGCTCCCTCTGTTTTATCGTTACTTCTACGATAAGTACTTTAACAATTTTCCCGTAATACTCTACTTCTAGGAATTCTCATCACATAACTCT
The DNA here is from genome assembly GCA_920937365.1 of Sphaerophoria rueppellii. NCBI lineage: Eukaryota > Metazoa > Arthropoda > Insecta > Diptera > Syrphidae > Sphaerophoria > Sphaerophoria rueppellii. Next base: position 80,092,031 of record CAKKXW010000003.1, read on the forward strand.
CGAGTACACTAGGTACTTAAGATTGACTTTCTTATCCGCACTACGCGAATGTGGAACACCTTACCACACTTTGTCTTCCATATTCATTCCAATGTCCAGGAATTCCTCCCTTCACTCCAGATACGCTCACTGTGTCTCTGGCATTAAAAGAGTATAAAAATGCCCTTAACAGTGTTCCAGACTGAAACTGAAAATGCGAATTTCTTGAAGCGCCACCTTAGAGGAAAAATTTTAAACTAAGTACTTGCTAAGAGAAAGAGATCCAGCTACCTATGAGAAACGTAACTTCCGCCAAACTAAAAAAAGCTGTGACTGATTTGAATTTTCAAATTCGAGTAGATTTAAAATAAAAGATAAACATATTTTTTAACCGATACTTCAACGATATATGCTCTAGTGAAATAGCCACTTGCATTCCTCCACTTAAGATATTCCACCATAATACCCGCGCCTCCAGGAATGCCAACCCTTGAGCCCAACTTCGGACGTACAGTCATGTACAGAGAATCGTTCTTTAGCCGTACAACGCGAATGTGGAACTCGCTTCCACACTCTGTCTTCCCATTGCAATATTCAAGAATTCAAAACCAATTTTCACCGACATCTCCTTTTACATCCTCTATCCTTTCCCTAATACTCGCACTGTGCTCTTGGCATATAAAGGGTAATGAAAAGAACCCTTGAGTGCGCGTTTTTTAAAAATATTTTAATTGCTATATGTTGAGTTGGTTCTAAATAAATTAATAGATTAAACACGAAAAAAAAATAATACGAATTTTAATAAATGTCTGTTATTAGAAAAATAATATGTTTCTCCAATGGTGTTACAGTTTAAATGTCAAACTTGATGCTCATTAAGTAACTTTAGCACAAACTCTTTATTTTGATGGAAATCACTTTGAAAATTTGATTTTTGGTGTTTTTGAATCCTTACTACTAAATTGTGCTCCAATACTGCCCTAGAAACAGTTTTTGCCTACCCACTGACACCTTCTTCCTTAGGAAAAAAAATTGCTTCACAGTACCATTTGAAACAGCGCAGTTTTGGTCCGGAACACTGCAGTGTATGCAAAAAAAAATAAAATTAAAAAAAAACTTGAACCAAAAAGGAATCCATGTCCAATCTCCAATGAGCTCGTTGCCCACGAACACAACTCCAATTAACTTGTTATCTTAGTATTATTATTCAAACCCTGTCAACTCAAAATGATAAAGATAAATGATATCGTATACGAGTATTTTGTTTTAACAAAAAACAATATAATTCATTTTGTTTCAAAATGGTAAATTAGTAAAAAAGAAAAATGGTTGTCAACATTCCATAAGTTATCAACTTTATGTAGAGAACTTGACTCAGACACGGTATGTATGACGTCATACATCAACTATACAAGAGTTAAACTTCAATAGCAATTACATATTTTGCCAAAAACCTTCTAATGAAAAAGTTGTGTAGTTCCCAAAGTCGGATTTGTTTAAATATTGCATTTGTTATTATTACTTAAGTTACAATTTTGACACATAAAAAAAACTTTAAAATAAAAAATATCAGAGATCACTTTTTACTACAATAACGAAAACCCCTATTTCTTGTGTTATAAGGAGAATTAAACAGGATTAGTTAAGTTGCTTGCAGAACGTTTCAAGGACAAAACTGTATGAATTTTAACATATTGATGTTTAGTGATGGCGGTGTGGTAAGTAGGTATTAATCGTAAGAAAATCCCAGAGGGAATGGGGCAACAGTTCGTAGCTTATTTTGAAAAATTTGGCCACGCCAATCGATGGCAGAACGCAGAAATGTGGGCCAGTGCGTTATCATTATCATAATATATCAACTATAGTTGAAGAGCATTATAAACTTGAACGATTCGTGAATTATTAATTTATACTAGACACCTTATTTTATGAGGAGCAAATTATTTTCCAATAAAATATTTTCCAACACTTTTTCTGATTAAGCAAAAAAAAACTAATCAAAGGGCACAGTGGTGTTTTTCTGGTGTACACAAAGGAAAAAATCGAAAATTTCAATTTTTTCATTCAGGGGGGCGCGGTATCCACCCTCTTTTATAAAATGTTGCTTCAGCGGAAGTAGCTTTAGGTATACGTTACCTACCTACCAACTTAATGAATTAAAAATTGCTATAGACTTACCTAATATTTATTTTTATTTTTTTTCACAATACACCAAAGTATTTATTTCAATTCATGAACAAATTACTCGGGAAACATTGAATGGAATTTAGCAAAACCTGTTTCACCCCTTCCGATCCTGGGACTGTAATGGCTTAATGTCATAATTCTACATGCAAGAAGGAAGATCCTTGTAACTGCTAATCAATTGTGGGAGCAATTATTATGTATTTAGCAATTTCTACAAGGCCCGACATAAGTCATTCGAACAGCAAACTTTTACAATACTATGTAGACATACATATAGTGAACATCTTGCAGAAATAAAACACTTGATGCGAATGTGATACTCTCGACAAGGCTCATGTATGTCAAATTAAAGGGTACGTAAACTGGGGAGGAAATACCGTTGACAGAAGATTTTTCACCGGTTTTATCCATTGACGGAGGAGCAGTGTCGTGGGATTCGAAGAAGCAGTCGTCTGGGTCTGCTCTTAGTAGCACAGTAGCGGAATAAATGCCACTTTCACAAGCCAGTAAAGAAGCTGTGCGCTTGTGAAACGTGGTATCTGAGTAAGGGTTTTTTAAAACTAATAATTCTGTTCTTTTATTTAATGATAACACAGGTCGACATGAATTTTGACTTTGAGAAGAGATTATGAGCTGTCAATAAATGAACGCCAGTCACTGGGAACACAGGGCATCCTAATTGCTTCAACCAAACCTCTTACAATGTCCATTTTCTTTGGTAAAGAATATCTCATGCCGACTTCGTTGGTCTATTATTTTGACATCAAGCAAATTCCATTGCATCAAAGGGGACCCCAAAAGCTCTGCCTTACGTTTAGGCAAATTCAAATCCCTTATTAAGTCATTAAAGTTTGCTGAGGTAAGAAATTGAGGTTTTGGTGATTCCTGTGATAGTACAAATTCGAAAGATGTGGGTATTTTTTACTTATTTTAAAGCATAGTGATTGAACAAATCACAAAATAAATTTTATGATAACGACAATTCGGTGCACCATCCTAGAAGTAAACACATAGACATCCGCAACCATTACATTCGAGATCTATATGAAAATGGAACAATCGGTTTGAAGTGTCTTTGCAGTAGTGACATGATGGCAGATATTTTTAACAAGAACTGGGCTTAGACAAGAGATCTAAAGTTTACAACGATGATGGGCATCCCGCTGCAATGAATACAGTTGTATTTAGGATTAGTTTAATAAATAAATAAATAGAGTGGCGCGACAGCTCTTGATGAGCCAAGGCCTAAGTGGCTTACTCTCATCAACAATTCTCTAGGTGCGTGTGTAGAATTGAGGGGACCTACAATTTAACGCCGATTCCGAACGGCAAAGTTGAGAAGCACTTTTTCATGACAGATGATACTCTTGGAAGTTTTGTCAGTTCTTCGCAAGAGGCAGTGTCCGTGAAAGATGAAATAAAAACTTTGGGCCCGAGTAGGATTCGAACCCACGACGTTCTGCTTAGCAGCCAACGCACCTAACCACTAAGCTACGGACACACATTAGGATTAGTTAGTGTGAAAAAAAAACAATATTCAGGAGTACCATAGATAATATTTTATTATTAGCTGACCCACCGAACGCCAAACCAAATGATAATCTTCAAAAATACTAATCAGATTAGAAAAATTCTTTCACACACGTGCGTGTACATTGTTCAACTATAACGAGATGCTTTGGATATACATTTTGCAAAACAACTTATGTTTTTACTCAATTTTCTACTCTGGGAATTTAGACGTGTGGACCACATGAGTCGAACTCATATTTTTTATTGGAATAGCATCACCACTATTGTGGGAAGTGTTGTAAAAGTTATTTGTATCACTTTATTCATAAGTTTTATTTTATTTTTTATTTTTTTATTTGCACCCACTCAAGGGATTTTTTATACCCTTTCTATACCAGAGACACAGTGAGTGCATTGGTCTTGAATTCTTGAACATTGTAATGATTGGTAAAGATAGAGTGTGGAAGAGAGTTCCACATTCACGTAGTACGATTAAAAATGATTCTCTATACTTGAGAGTACGTTCGAAGTTGGACCCGAGGGCAAACTGATGGGCATTCCTAGAATCGCGAATATTACGGGCGAATTGTTTGAGGGGAGGAATGCAACTAGCTATTTCACTAGAGCAGTTACCGTAGAAGTAACGATAGAATAGAAAGAGATATGAAACGTTACGACGGTGATCTCACGAATGGAATGACTTAGTGATGTCTCTATCATCGATCATTCGTAGAGCTCTTCTTTGAATACCTCCTTAGAGGCTTAAGTTTGTAGCTGGACCACCAGCCCAGAGATGAGCATTGTGCTCAAGCCTTGGAAGTATATAAAATATAGATTTTATAGATAGTAGCCAAATCAGACTGGGAGAAGAATTTCTTGCAACGTCTTAAGAAAAAAGATGTTCGAAAGGTAGACACGTGCATTCAAGTGGACACAAGCGTCCACAGAAACCTCTGTCTATCCACTCCTACTCTCCACCTCCACGTGGTGAACATCGGGTACCCAGTACCTTCAACCGAAGATTGGGTTTCAACCCCAGTGGGAAGTTGTTGGCGGCAGCAAAGAGAGAGAGGGGGGAGGAGGTATGCGTCCACAAAGGCATGCCTCCTTTTCTACAGCAGGCAGCGGAAGAACTCCCAAGATGGAATCAACGGTGGCGTCTACAGTTCCAGTTAGGATGAACTACTTAGTGAACACCTTATTGGGCTACTATACGACATATTCGCAGCCCAGGCCTATAAGGAGCCGTTTGACCGGCTCTTCGTCTTAGAGTTAAACTAAAGACCAGGCCGTTGGCGGTCGTGCATATGAGTGACTGCCCGGTCACATAAAGAAACAATAGTTCCGAACCACCAACAAGCCTCGGAGTATGGAAGCGTCTATAGAGACCAATTATATAGAGCATTTTCTAGTTTTGGCATCCCAGAAAAACTCGTCCGTCTGTGTAAGATGGCAATGGAAAATTCACGCTGTTCCATCATGGTCGGAAAAAACCTAACGGACGCTTTTGATGTTAAAAAAGGTTTTAGACAAGGCGATGCGTTGTCATGCAATTTCTTCAAAGATTCTTGAAAAGATTGTGCAAAGCTCCAATGTTAACACCAGAGGCACAATCTTTCAAAAGTCCGTCCAGCTACTAGGATACGCAGACGACATTGACATAATTGGAAGAACACAGCGTGATGTCAGCGTTTGTGAGCCTTGCGGTTAACGAGGGCAAGACCATAAGTTAATACTGTCGACAAGAAAGGACTACCAACATCGACGTCTTGGAGCAAACGTCATTGACAGATTTAACTTCGAGGTAGTTAAAGCCTTTATCTACCTGGAATCCGCTATCAACTCAGACAACAACACCAGCGCTGAAATCAAATGAAGAATCACTCTTGCCAATCGCTGCTTTTTTGGACTTAGAAGGCAATTGAGTAGTAAAGTCCTCTCCCGAGCAACTAAAGTGACACTTTACAAAACTCTCATCATCCCAGTCCTCATGTATGGTCGGATATACAAAACGGAGCCCTGGGGCACACCAACATTTATATCGTGGGTTTAAGACTTGAATCCACCCAATACAACTTGTTTTGAACGGTTCAAAAGAAAGTTTCTAATCCAACGAAGGAAGAATTTATCGATACCGACAGCACGCATTTTCGATAAAAGAGCAAGATGCCAGATCATCAAATGCCTTTGAAATATCAAGTGCAACAATCCAATAAGAGGTGTTATTTTCATATTCAAATAAAAATGGCATTTTTTGAGATAAATGATAGGATGTTTATTTTATTATAAAGAGGAAGGTATGCCGTTAATAATGGAACACAAGATCAGTTAAATGGCCTCCACGATCATGCTTACAGCACCATATCCTTTTCATGAAATTTTCCATAACCAAATCGCAAAGTGGCTACCCTATGTCCTCGATAGCCTCACGAATTCCATCTTTGAGGTCTTGAATCGACGCTGGATTTTTGGCGTATGCCTTATCTTTCGCTGGCCCCAAAGGAAGAAGTCGCAAGGTGTTAAATCACAAGATCTCGGTGCCCAATTGTGATCACCCCTTCGAGAGATAACACGGTCCGAAAACTTTTCCCGTAAAGATCGATGGTGTCATTGCTTGTATGGCACGCAGCGCCGTCTTGTTGAAAGTCAACATTGTCCATAAAAAATCATTAATCATCTCTCGATAGCGCAATCCATTGACCGTAACTATTGTTCCAGCCTCATTTCCGAAAAAGTAAGGTCCAATAACCCCGCCGGACCATAAAAAGCACCAAATAGTCACGCGTTAAGGATGGAGAGGGTTTTCAATAATAACTCTTGGGTTTTCCGAGCCCCAGATGCGACAGTTTTGCTTATTGACGTAGCCTCCGAGGTGGAAATGGGCGTCATCAGTAAAGATGATTTTTCGATGAAATTCCGGATCATTTTAATGCATTTCAAGAACCCAATCAGCAAAGACACGACGTTGTTGATGGTCAGCCGGCTTGAGTTCTTGTGTTAACTGAACTTTATAATATAAGCCTTAAAACCCAAGTCTTTATGCAAAATACGGTGTAATGACATTGAGGAATGGACAAACCTGGTTTTTCTTCAACACTTTGGGCAATATTCTCAGTTGTTCTTGAGCGACGTGCACGGTTTTTATTCTTCACATCACTAACTTGTCCCAACAGCTCGAATTTGTCCACCAATTTCTGTATTGCGTTCCAACAAGGTGCTTCACGACGACCCAAAAATGTTTTAGTTTTACGAACAGTCTCTGCTAAATTTTCACCATTTTTATAGTGAATTTTAATAATTTCAATGCGTTGTTGAAGCGTGTATTGTTCCATTTTTATTAATGGCGTAGTTTCTACGTCAAAAAATGTCAAATGTCAAAAAATTACAGCTTCAAAAGTGACAACTACCGAAATAGCGGGCTATTCAAAATAACACCTCTTATTGGAAAACCCTTTACATCTCTTAGTGAGAACAATAAAAATCCAAAAAACTAAATTATGTGCAAGTTTAAAAATTATCAAAGAGGCCATTTTTGAACGAAATTTGTTGACATTTTACCAACATTTTCAAAATCTGTTGGTTGAGACTAACACGAAGATAGATAGACGGACTGACTTTTTTGACATCGCTACCATCGTGTCACGTTTGATCAAAATCTCGAGTTCGATATTCCTTACAGTAGCATAACTTTCCTATACAAATATCGAAAAGTAATAAATACATGCTCGAAAACATATTCAATCCCTACAGCATAGTCAGTTTTATTTCGCTATCGTAAAGAGAATCCCTTTTCAATAGCAAAAATGAAGAAATTTTAAGACTATATGTTAAAGTTTCGCAGTAGACAAGCTGTGTTTATTTAATATAACATTTCTCAAAACAAAAATTAGTTGAAAAAAAATTGTTTGCATTGAAGACCTTCTACAAACAAACATGTCTATTTGGTATTCAAACTTGAACCAAAAACAAATAAATAAATAAACTACTTATAAGTCGTTAATCATAGAATTTTGTAATATTTCGAATTAAATTAACCCAATAGACCTGTCAACACTCCACTTTTCATCTCAAAAGAATTCCATGTTCCAAATTAGAACCAAACAAAAAAAATTCCACACCCACATTATTGCAAAAATACATTTTTTTTAAGTCTAAATTAACAACACCACAACGAATGTTTGTAGTGCATTTTTATTTTCATCTTTTTGGAAAAAAAAAATGAAAGAGAGATGAAAATCATCGAATAGACTGAAATACACTGTTTTAATTACTTCCATCGAAAACCATTTTGTCTCAGTCTGGGATGTTTCTTTTATATCTTTGTTTTTGGGTTTTGTAAAATGTATGAACACATTCAGACGAGTGTGAAGAAGCTTCCACACCGCGTGTGAATTCGATCAATTTTAAGAAAACAACTTTCGCTTTTTTCGAAAGTCCGAAAATCAACGCACTCTCACGCAATTTTTTTTTTCTATCTTCGTTCTCGTCTGCATTTTTGAAATTACGTGATGAACTATTATAAACAAAAAGCTTATAATTATTTATCTATTTTAGTGTTTCATCAACAATCTCTCGGTATTCCAAAGAATTCAAATAAAATCTAAACAACATTCCACTTTCTGTTTCAACCTACCTCGTATATCTCTATTCGAGTGATGGCTAGTTGTATTTGAGTATTTTTATTTCGAAAAACCGCCACCGCTGGTTGCCGTTTTCGTCTTAGTCGAAGTTGCCTCGCTTGTCCTGCCGCAAATATTCCAACGCAAAAACAAACTCTTTGTACACAAAGTTTATATTTGAAAGAACAAAATTAAAAACAATGACCTAAATTTAAAACAATCCATCAACATAATTCACCACAACACAGCACTTTTTAACACAAGATCAAACATTGTAAGTAGCCGACACATCGCACTGGGCTGAACACACACGTTTTTTTTCGATTTTTTTTTTTCAAAAAACAAAAACAAAAATTTAATATCTTGTGGAAAAAATATCTTCATTCCTTTCCAAATAGGTAGATTGTGATTTTCGAAAACTTAAAAATTTGAACACTCTCTTCGACTCGAACACTTTTTTTTTCTTATTTTGAAAATTGCTTTTGCACACACCCATAAGACAGACAGAGAGCTAATTTTATATAATCGATATCGAACAGCGAATACTTTCCATTTTTTATTGTTCACTAAAATTTTTTTTCACAAAACTCAGGGATTTAAAAAATGGGGTTTCCGAGTTTCAAAAATCGTCAAAAAATGGAATAAAATACATTCGGTCAACGCGATTACAATTTGGGCACAAAAATTTAGTGAATATTTTATTTTTTTTAGTGAAAAAAAAATATTAGGTAAAATCGAGATCGAGTACTCCTCCAGAGCAGCGCGTTGAACGTTCTGTATTCCTGCTGTTCACAAAGTAAAAAGAGAAAATTGTTTAAACGTGCTAATCATTTGACCACTTTCGAAAAAAGCTTAGCGCATCATTTCGGCGATATAAATAAATTTCCAAAAAAAAAATAAAAAACAAAACAGTTTAATACGCCGTCGTAGTGGGACGATGGGCCGTGCGCCGTGCAGCCGGTCGTACCGTTTCATTGAAGATCAACCGATTCGGAAATGTTCCATCGGTTCGAAGTTTTTTTTTCTCTCTCTCTCATTAGATTTGAGAAAATTAAAAATTTTAAACAATGTTTTCAAAAACCGGTAAGCGATTTTGTTTTCAATAACTCACTGCTTTCGTATTTTGGACCATGTATTTGGGGACTCTCAAAAACGATGTAATTATTCTCTCAAAAAACCGATGATGTTTTGTTTATTTTTCTCTTTTGTATGAGTAAGAGACTATTTTGAGACAATCAAGAGTGGATTTTGTGTAGTTTGGCGGTGTTTTGTGGGGTGGTGAACTATTTTGTAAGGGGAGCAGGAAACAAAAATCTTACGCGAGGCAGTATTTTGGATGAATACACTAAACCCGACGAAGTTTCGAAACAGACTGATGCGTACGAATACTAGACAGGCACTTTTCGAATATTAAGAGCAAATTATTTGTTTAGATTTAGCAGAGGAAACGGATAATGGAATTGGAAATAAGCGTGTTTAACGATGTGTACAAAAGAAAAAAACTGATTTTGACTGTGGCTGCTCTGCGGTGGCGATGAAAGGGAGATATGGCTGCCGGGCGGGCGTTGCGATATTCGAATTTCAATGATATTGATGAATTTGGGAATTTGGGTAATTCGTAGAAGTCTTAAAACTTTTGTTTTGTTGAATTGATTTATAACAGCTTTTTTTGTGTGTGTTTGCTGTTTTGATTTATTTACAAAAATAAAGGAAGTGGTTTATGTAAACAGCTTCGTGTATAGGTGCTGATCTTTATGATGAGAATTTTTGTTTCAGATTATGTTTGTTTGTTGTAAAAGGGGGTTGATTGTCCTTTTTCTTAGTTTTGGAGCAGATTTAATTCCGCTTCGAATTTTTTTGATATTCCACTTCCAACAAACACTCGTTTAGAGAAACAAATATATAGTCTTGCGTGTATGGCGTATACTTACTATTTTTTCACGAAAAGCCAGTCAGTAGTATTCGAGCCTTGAATTCCAAAATTAATTAGGAGAAGAGATGTTATATTCCTCGAAAAATTTGTAGGCATCCTAGTATTTAGTGAAAATGGCTGTTTGATGATCAATCGATGCGTTGCCTTGCAATCGATCACATTTAAAGATTGATCCACATAGAAAACGGTATAGTCTTAAAACATATTCTATGCTATATAGAAAGAACATGTTAGTTCAAGCTCGCTGCTTGGGCGAGTACTGTCAAAGATAGGAAATCTTAAATGACTTTGTTCGCACTTTCTATTATTCGCTGCAATTTCGTTAGAGTTAAAATAATTCATTACTGAAAGTAGTCTGACAGTTGTGAGATTTAATTTGAAAATATAAAAAACATACCCACCATTTTCCAAGAGCCGTTGGCGTGTAAAGGTAGGATAAGGGAACAGGAATAGTTAATTGGGAATGAATATTCGAAAGATTGGGTCATGGGGTTGTACCCCTGCGCCGCACGGACCTTTTCTCACTACAAACACAAAATGAAAAAACTACAAATAACACACTACTCTCTATTACTTCTCTCATGTCAACTGATGAGAAATTGGGGTAGTTGGGCCTGCTGGTATTGTTGCAGACCGACTTCCCACTCCACTCCATTGGTGCTAGCTCTGGAAGCTTCAACCATCAGCTTCAAATGAAGTATCACGATAAACGTGATTCAAACGGAAGCTCTTATTCAAATATGCTGAACACTTGCTTTGTCAGACAGCTCAACAGCTCAAAAGTACAAAAACCAAAATTAATTTTTTTTTTTTTTTGGAGTGAAGATGAAAGAGGAAGGACTGTCATTTAAAATAAACTCGAAACGAGTGCATCGTAACGCAGACGAATCCGAAACTGAAGCATGTTTGCGATTCAGCCTTATATGAACCAGAGCTTCCATTTGGAGTCACGTTACGTTCGATTACGTACGAATCTTGACGTCGAAGCTTATCATTAGGCCAGTTCCACCTACCAACATCTCACTGAGATCTGAGATGGAATTAAAGGTGCATTGGTTTGTTCGTATGTCCGGTAGGGGCTCTTAATACGCTCAATCCTCAATGCATTTTTATAAAATTTCTCTGTACATATAGCCTTGGTAAAAACAAATTTACGGGGACGATCGAAAGCTGTATGGAATTCTGATTTTTGTGAAATAGTCAAAACACACCGGAAGAACAAGAATTTGTTGAATTTTTCAACGAAATTTGCATTTTATTGCATGCTTTAATGAAAGTAGAAAGTTAGATGTAAAGCTTGGAAAAATTCAGATATGTATTTCAATTGGATTCAAGCAAATCACATTAAATTTTAACATTATCTATCTGCGTTAATAATATAATTATTATCCTGGAGTTGCTCTGAAGGCTGGCCAGACGAGGATGCCAGGGCGGCTAGTATATTATAAAACGGCTAACTCTATTTTTGTGAAACACTAACTGCGACCTGCAAAAACCGGAGAGACATTTGTTGTGCAGATGTGCAGTGACAGTGAATATCTATTATCAAAGGGCACGTTAGTGCCCAGCCAAGTTCTAGCACTACTCCCTTTTTACAGGATCGAACTCAAGAACATTTTTAACACCCTATAACTTTTGAACCCATAGAGTTAGAAGCTTCAAATTTGAATTACGTATTGACTTCATGGAGACAAAGGCCCTGTAATGAAAATTGGAACCACTACTTCCTGAGATATTGAACAGTAAAAATTTCAAAAACCGTAATTGACTGACTGACTGACTGATCATCAAAATTATGAAGCACTTCTAACAATATCAGAATCTTGAAATTTGGTACAATGGGAGATTTTCGGGTGTATACAAAGGAAAAAATCGAAAATTTCAATTTTTTCATTCAGGGGCGTGGTATCCGCCCACTTTCTTAAAATGGTCGTAGGATGTTGAAATTCGGGATTCGAATAGGGTTTAGGTTGAATATAAGGAAAAATAACAGCAACATATTTAAATTTCATTTAGGGGCGTGGTTTCCACCCACTATCTTTAAACATTCGTAGGAAATTTGGAATTCTTGTAAGGTTTTAGTTGAATGACATGAACAAAAAATGGGAAAAATTCTATTTCTATTTAGGGGTATGGTATCCACCCATTTTATCGAAATGGTCGAAAACGTTTAAGAGAAAATACAAGCGGTTGCCGCCCACTTTCTTAAAACGATCGTAGGATGTTGAATTCTGGTTTGTTTAAGTACATAACGCTCCCATGAGCGTTTATAAATTAGCAGAGCCATTATATTGTTAAAGTTTGAAAATTGCTAGCTGATTTATGTAGTGAATTTCGAGGTTCACGCTTCCATAAAAAAAAAAAAAATTGCAAAAAGATGTAAAATCAGGACAGAAACAGCGGCTCTGACGGGGTTGTCAGCATGCAAACTTTTAGCTTATTGAGTGTATTTCGAGGTTCATGCTTCCATGCCATAAAAAAAAAACTTTGCAAAAAGATGTGAAATCAGAATAAAAACATAAAATATAAAAAAAGAGCCAAGTTCTCTTATAATCCAACAACACTGTATAAAAAGTCAGCCACCAAAAGTAATGAGATCTACAGAAACGCCAAGTTTTGTTAACATGTAAAAGTGTTATACTGAATATTTTAAATCATAGAAGATAATAAAACAATAGTTAGTTTGAATGAAAATTCACACAGTCTTAAAATCAACCAAAAATATTAAGGTAGTGTTCACATTACATAAATCCGCAATTACGACAGAATTTGATGAACATGTTGTTAAATGTAAGGCCCCTTATGTGAAGAACCTAATAATTAAAACAACAGTACCTATCTACTCAATTTTGTTTCGTTCGCGTTCTGCTCAATTTATAGTAACTCTTCGAAAAAGTGTTGGCCCTGATACTCTGAACCCCCTGAACCACACAGAAAACAACAATTTTTATGACTCAGTCTACTACGGATTATGGCAACAATATGGCGCAAATTTCAAATATGAATTTGGGAACGTTCGAAAGAATATTTTTACTTCACTTGGGCGTAAATATAATGCGCACTGATTTTCAACCGTTTAAGGCAAGTTTTAAAAAAAATGCATATGTATACAAAAATTCATTTGTAGATTAAAAAAACGAATCCTCATCCACAAACTTTTTTCTTTCCAAACTTATTCATCGAACTATAAATTTTTTAAAACAGGAGTTCAATCGATAATCTTGTTAATTTCCAATTGATCTTTATCAAATCCTGTGCCTATATAATAATTCTTGACTCTACAACGATCAAAGTGTGGTTAAACAAACTAACCGAAAAAAAAACAAGTCCCCCGCTTTTTCATCGTCGTCGTTCTAAATAACCACATTTCGCATTCAAAATACAATATTTTTCTGTTTTTGTAACAAACATATTTTCTGCCTACAATAACGTTTATCCACCAGCCTATATTAATTCAAGCAACGGCAGATAAATTGCCAATAAGTTAACACTTTTTTGAATAAACATTCGAAATAAATATAAAATTAGAACAAGTTATTTAGATATTTCCTCTGTGAGTCTCTATATGAATCCGTTTCTCCACTGTCCTTTCTTCTGTCCTCTGCTCCAACATCGACACCAATCGCCACTAAAGATTACTTTATGAGATGCCTCTGTGTACATAGTCGAGGAAGATTGTTTATTTAGCGAAATGAATTATAAACACAGGAATGGGATTGTTTTTTCTTTTCTTTTTTTTTCTTCTTTAAGGGGGAAAAACACGATTTGCGATTGAGGTACATTCCATTGTTTCTACACTCTGTCCAGTCCAGTTCTAGTTGCTGAGAATATATTAAATCTGGCATTAACGTTTGGCTACCCTCATTTCACCTTCTAAATTGTGTTGACAAGGCTAAAACGACTTATGGGACTTTGAGACTTTTAGACTCTTCAGATTGCCGATTAATATCTAAACACTATAATAATTGTTTATTTGAATTCAAGTGGTCTTGTTGTTAACATTTTAATTTCAGCAATTTCGTTTTTTTTTTCCTTTCTATTATTTCAAAAAATCCATACTTTTAAATCAGTTTTGGTTGAAACCATTTCTTTTCAACGAAATATTAAGTAATGAAGAAAATTGGGGTACTTTTGTTTATATAAGTTTGTAGCAATAAATCCTTATGATTTTGGCGATATTTTTAGCGAGAAGAAACATAAATTTTGGTCGAAATAATAAACAAGTTGGTGGTACTATCGAAAACTATTTGAAGTTTTTAAATGATTCAGTTTTTTGTTCCTAATGAATGACTCTCACCAGAATAGTACTGCTTCGATAAGTTGATGAATTAGAACGAAATAGGAAGGAAACAAAAATTGTTTTTAGATTTCGCAACATTATTCAATTAATTGTTAAATATTACTTTGAACAGAAACGTAGAGTTCTTACACAATGATGTGTTTATCTATAGAACATGAAAGAATAAATTTGGCATGTTTTTGAAAGAGAAACGATTATTTTAATGCTTTAATGAAATTAAGTTGACTCAGCCCTTGAAAGTCATGCAACAATAGACCAGTTCCACCTAACAACATCTCACTGAGATCTGAATGTCACTTTGACTGAGGCAAAATCATTTGGTTGAACATAATTCTCAGTTTTCATTGAGATAAAATGTTTACCTTACAAATTGTTGTGGCTCATACATACATATATGTCAGTCACGTCAAAAATTTCATCTCAGAGATCTAAAAAGAAATCTCAGTTCTCAGCTGAGAAATTTTGTTCCACTTAAAAAATCTCTGAGATCTTTGAGATCTCAGTGAGATGTTGTTAGGTGGAACTGGCCTAAAAAATAAAAATAGAGTGGCGCGACAGCTCTTGAAGAGCCAAGGCCTAAGTGGCTTACTCTCATCAACAATTCTCTGGGTGCGTGTGAAGAATTGAGGGGACCTACAATTTTACGCCGATTCCGAACGGAAAGTTGAGAAGCACTTTTTGATGACAGATGATACTCTTGGAAGTTTTGTCAGTTCTTCGCAAGAGGCAGTGTCCGTGAAAGATGAAATAAAAGCTTTGGGCACGAGTAGGATTCGAACCCATGACGTTCTGCTTAGCAGCCAACGCACCTAACCATTAAGCTCCCACTCAAAATGAAATAACTCTCCCTTGAATAATATATTTCTTAAATGAATTAAGTCCCATTTTCATAAACGAAATAAGTCCCACCTCTTCATTGTTTAATGCGATTTCAAATAAGAAGTACATATTTGGCTCTTCGAAAAAAACACACGTCTAATAATATGAATAATCAAAGCAGAGGAATAATAAAGAAAAATCGTATACAAGCTTGCAGAAGGCTTCTTAATGGAATGGATATACCAATTTTGATAGAGTTCCAGAATTTATTATTAATTCTTTTTTCGGTCAAGGAACCTATAAGGGGTATGAAATAATTCCCACTTTACAAAACGAATTTATTCCCACTCAAAACGAAATAAGTCCCACTTAAAATAAAAACGCGTAACGAAATAAGTCCCACCAATTGACGAAATAAGTCCCACTTTTAAAAACGAAATAACTCCCACTTTCAAAATAGCAATTTTTGGTGGGACTTATTTCGTTTTTAAAAGTGGGACTTATTTCGTGGGAGTTATTTCATAGACCCATTTTTGACACTTCTTCGCGAACATATTCTGCACATAACAGCTGTTTGACATCACTGTGATTTGACATTTCTAATTGCTGTAAATTTAATAACCTCACTTTTTTGTTTTAAAAAATTTTGGTAAAGAATATTTAAATAATTAACAATCTCTGCATATCTGCACAAAAAGCACAGTGTTAGAGAAAGTGGGATAGACGGAAAGGGTTAAGAATGAGGTGTCGGTTAACATTGGTCTTCAATTTTTGAATATTTGTGGAAGAAAATTTCACATTCGCATAGTACGGCTAAAGAACGATTCTCTGAACATGACCGTATGTCCGAAGTTGGGCTCGAGGGTGAACTGATGGGCATTCCTGGAGGCGCGGGTACAACGGTTGAATATCTTAAGGGGAGGAATGCAACTGGTTATTTCATTAGAGCACCGATTAAGTAATG
This sequence comes from Sphaerophoria rueppellii, assembly GCA_920937365.1. Lineage (NCBI taxonomy): Eukaryota > Metazoa > Arthropoda > Insecta > Diptera > Syrphidae > Sphaerophoria > Sphaerophoria rueppellii. The sequence goes on from CAKKXW010000003.1 coordinate 80,108,344, forward strand.
GTAGAAGAGGGTGAGACATGAATCATTACATCGATGGTCGAGAGACGTAAATGTCTCAATGATGGTATGGTCACCAATCATCTTAAACGCTCTGCTCCGTATACTGTCCAAAAGACTTAAATACGTCACTAGAGCACCAGCCCAAACGTGGGAGTTGTACTCAAGCTTTGGACGTTTTATAGATGGTAGCCAGATCAGAAGGGGGAAAAAATCTCTTGCAGCGTCTTAAAAAACCTAAACGCGTATGTGATCGCTCCACAAGAGGTGGTCGATGATGTATATACCGAGATATTCGGTTTCAAAGATGCAAGTGCCAATCATGGACAGTGGCAAGGATGGTATATCTTACTTCAACGATACAAGATAGCATTGAGTCTTCGAAGTAAATCCTTTAGTTGTCATATTTAGCTGTTGCGAGTCTAGGACTTACTTACTTAAGGTGGCGCTACAGTCCGTTGTGGACTTGGGCCTCAATCAACAGGCTCCGCCAGCTGGCTCGATCCTTAGCTAGTCGTCTCCAGTTTTGCACTCCGAGTTGATTGAGGTCCTCTTCCACTTGAGTGCGCCACCTGAGTCGCGGTCTTCCTCTCCTCCTACGTCCCTCGGGAATAGTGTCGAAGGCTTTCCGGGCCGGAGCATTGGTGTCCATTCGCTCTAAATGACCGAGCCATCTGAGTCTCTGGACCTTGACCCTTCTGGCTAGGTCCATGTCGTTGTACAACCCGTAAAGTTCGCTGTTGTATCTTCTTCGCCATTCCCCTTCAATGCACACGGGGCCAAAGATAACCCGAAGAACTTTCCTCTCGAAACAGCCTAAGGCACTTTCATCCGATTTTGTCAGGGTCCATGCTTCTGCACCATACAGCAGGACTGGGATGATGAGTGTGTTGTACAGTTTTACCTTTGTTGCTCGAGAGAGGGCTTTTCCACTCAATTGCTTTCTAAGCCCAAAGAAACAGTGATTAGCAAGAGTTATTCTTTGTCTGATCTCGGCGCTGGTGTTATTGCCCGTGTTTATAGCGGAGCCTAGGTAGACAAACTCCTCTACTACCTCGAAGTTATACGCGTCTATTGTGACGTTTTGCCCGAGCCGTCGGTGTTGGGTGTCCTTCCTCGAAGACAGCATATACTTCGTTTTTCCCTCATTTACCGCTAAACCCATTTTTGCCGCTTCTGTCTCAATTCTCACAAAGGCGCCATTGACATCACGCTGTGTTCTACCCATTATATCAATATCATCGGCGTACGCGAGAAGTTGAACAGATTTTTGGAAGATAGTGCCTCTGGTGTTGACGGTGGAGTTCTGCACTATCTTCTCAAGAACGATGTTAAAGAAATCGCATGACAGTGCATCGCCTTGTCTGAATCCTTTTTTGACGTCGAAAGATTCCGTGAGCTCGTTGCCAACCTTGATGGAGCAGCGTGAGTTCTCCATCGTCATTTTGCACAAGCGAACGAGCTTGGCAGGGACGCCAAAACTAGACATAGCTTTGTACAGTTCGTCTCTGTAGATGCTGTCATACGCGGCCTTAAAATCGATGAAAAGGTGGTGGGTATCGATTTGGAGTTCATAGGTCTTTTCCAGGATCTGCCGCAACGTGAAAATTTGGTCGATGGTTGACTTTCCTGGCCTGAAGCCACATTGATAAGGACCAATCAGATTGTTGACGAAAGGCTTCAGACGTTCACATATTACGGCAGAGAGGATCTTGTAGGCGATGTTTAGTAGACTTATTCCTCTATAGTTGGCGCAGTTTAGAGGATCTCCCTTTTTCAGGATCGGGCAAACAATGCTGAGGTTCCATTCATCGGGCATGTATTCCTCTGACCATATATTACAGATGATTTGAGACATGCTCCTATCTAGCTCGTCGCCTGCTGCTTTGAACAACTCAGCAGCTAGTCCATCTGCTCCAGCGGCTTTGTTGGATTTCAGCCGTGATATTGCGGTTTTCACTTCTTCTAGGTCGGGTTCACGGAATTGTTGGCTATCATCGTGTCCGATGAAAGGCTCCTGTCTGACGGCGGTATTTTTTTCGTCGTCGCCGTTATACAATCTACAGAAGTGGTCTTTCCAAATCCCCAGCATTGACTGCGATTCTACTATGATGTTCCCTTGTTTATCTCTGCAGGCATCAGTTCTTGCTCGATGACCTTGAGCCAGCTGTTTAACCTTTCGGTAAAACCTCCGAACTTCATTCCTGCTGTTAGCTCTCTCAACATCCTCGATCTGACGCTTCTCATGCTCTCTCTTTTTCCTCCTGAGAAGCCGGCGTTCCTCTCTCCTCTTTTGCTCGTAGAGCTCACGAGCAGCTCTTGTCCTTCTATGCAGCGCCGCTTTGTATGCCTCCTGCTTGGCTGCATGGGCCTGCCTGCATTCTTCATCAAACCAGGGGTTTCGTTTTGGTGGCTGTGTGAAACCCAGCACATTAGAGGCGGCATCTCTAATTGCTCTTTGGCAATGTTGCCACTGGTCTTCGATACTTGATGTTGGCGGCATAGGACTCCTTAAGAGGTTACTTGGCACTCGATCAGAGAATGATCTGGCGGTCTCTTGCGATTGTAGCCGTCCGACGTCGAATTTTCTTGCAGCATTTCCTTGTTTTGGCCGTTGTCGGGATATTTGTAGCACTACCTTGGCTACGACGAGGTAGTGGTCCGAGTCGATGTTAGCTCCTCGGAAAGTTCGAACATCTAAAATGCTGGACAAGTGCCTTCCATCGATCGCAATTTGATCAATCTGGTTGACGGTTGATTGATCAGGAGATCTCCATGTACCTTTATGGATGTTGAGATGAGGGAACCAGGTGCTTGCTACCACAACATTTCGCCCGCAGCAAAATCGATCAGCCTGAATCCGTTATCGGATGTGGTGTCGTGCAGGCTGTGCTTTCCGACCGTTCCACCAAAGATGTCCTCTTTTCCCAGCTTTGCGTTAAAATCGCCGAGGACAATTTTAATGTCATAACTAGGACATTGCTCGTATGTTTTGTCGAAGAGGTCGTAGAACTCGTCTTTGGTGTCGTCCTTTTTCTCTTCTGTGGGGGCATGCGCACATATTAGGCTGATGTTGTCGAATTTAGCCTTGATTCGGATTGTCGTGATGCGTTCGCTCACACATTTGAAGCTCAAGACTTTTTGCCTGAGTCTGCTTCCCACGACGAATCCGCATCCAAATAGTCGCTGTTGTTGCTCTCGGTAACAATTACCATAGTAGATGTCGCAGTTTTTCATCCTCCTTTTGCCCGGTCCATCCCATCGCATTTCCTGGATAGCGGTAATATCTGCTTTGTAGCAGTTGAGGGTCTCCGCTAACTGTTCGGCAGCACGCGGTCTATTAAGGGACCTAACATTCCACGTGCATATCCGAAAATCGTTGTCCTTTGTACATTTGCTTGGGTCGTCATCAGTGTATCCGTCCGTTTCCGAGGCCTGTTGTTGCTTCGCAACTAAACTTTTTTCTACGTGGTCGGGAAGTCACCCCAACGCACAACCCCCAACCTGGAGTACCAGGCACTTGATGTGACTCCAAGTGCAAGAGCCGGAAAAACCGCTCCTTTTACGGCCTGGGCTTCAAATAAGTCGAAGTAGCCCGTAAAGGTGTTCACCAAGTAGTTCGGCCTAACTGGAACTGGAGACGCCACCGTTGATTCCAAAGAAGAAATTCATTCGCTGCCGTCCCTCGGTGGGAGTGCCTTGGTGGGAACACTCCTTCGTTGTGGGGTAATTGGTAGTAACAGCCTACTCCGCTTCGACCTGTCGGCCATGGGAGGTCCTTCTGCGAAATCAAGTTTCGCGATCGCATAGCTCTAAGCTTCATAGTAGTAGTTACCGTAAGCCGCTCCGCCACGTCAAGGCTTACCCCGTGGAGGGTGCGAGTTTAGGAACGAATATGAAAAACTAAGTGCACTATCGTCAGCGAAACAATTAATTGGATTAGAAGTTGCAGACAAGAGATCATTTATGAAAATGAGAAAGAGGGTCGGAGACAAAACGGAGCCCTAGGGCACACCAGCATTAATTTTGTGGGTTTCAGACTTGAAACCGTCCAATATTATTTGTAAAGAACGGTTCGAAAGAAAGTTTCTAATCCAACGAAGAAGGGATTCATCGATACCGGAAGCACGCATTTTCAATAAGAGAGTCTGATGCCAAACTCTATCAAATGTGTTTGAAATATCAAGTGCAACAATCTTACTTTCTCCAAAACGATGTAAAAATTTATCTTCCACTGTTCGGTGAGATATGCCATCAAATCACCAGTGAACCTGTTGCTGCGAAAGCCGTACTGCTGGTCATTAATAAGCTTTCGTTCTTCAAGATATTTCTTAAGCTGATAAGTGACGTAAAAGTGGCAATTTTTGTCCCTTAAACGCATTTCTTTCACAAAGAAATTGAATTTATTTCTCGAAGGATTGATTTCTCTTGAATCTCTTTTTGGAGACGGATTTACACATACTTGTACACGGATTTTACACATATACTACAGCTGAGTTTTCTGTTGTTGTGATTATCATGCACAAAACGATTTTACAGCTGACCAGACAACACAGACATTCAAAAAAGGGATTGATTCGTTTTTGCACATTTCTTACACGCCAAAAAACATTGAATTTTAGTAGCAATTCTTCGTGGTTGTAAGAAAAGCCACAATAGTTAAAAACTTCTTAGCAGTTCGAAGATCTAATGAAATAACCCGTTCCTTTATACTGAATATTTCCGCTTCCTGTGCATTTGTGATAAAATTTAAACTTACGTTACGTTTCCAGAATTACGTGGTTTTGCAATGGCCACCTAACGGATGATAGAGCAACCAATTTTGACATACCGCAATTGTGACATTTCAATGTTTAGGTTATGTCACTTTATTTTTTCTTCTTCAACTCAGCTTCATTTCCAACTTTGCTCTTCAAAATAGTTAATAAATTCATAAAAATAAATTAAAAGAACATTGATTAAAATGATTACAGTTGTTTCATTAATGCGATCACTAACTGTGAGATCGCAATTATCAACTGCAACGCGTGACATCCATTTATCTGCGGTCACAGAAGCAGCCAGAAAAGGTACCCGTGAGAAGGCTCGCAAAAAGAAAGTCAAAGTTGAGGTGAAAAAAGTTGGTTTCATTCCTCACAATCAACGAAACAAGGGGTAACATAATGCTTCCATTCCATTTGGAACTCTTCATGGTTATTCAATTGAAATTCCAGACTCAATATAAGCAAAGTCAGCAAGCACATAGACGACTCATGGAAGGCAATTCCCAAAGACAATTGCTATGTTGGGAGGTATTATCGCTGGGCAGAGTACACTGTCGCTGAGGCGATCCAATGTCATCGTGAAACACATGATCCATCAATGTACAATGAGCCAAATGCTCCCCTAAACGTCGAAATCGAATTGAATATGAAAGCGGAAAAGGCTAATCGCTTTGTGGACAACTTCAATCGAATGGCTATGATTCCACATAAGTTCGATCATGGCGACGAGAGGAAGATTCTTGCTTTCACAAAGGAAAACGTAAGAAAATACAATATACTTTGTTCTAAATTAAATTTTTGTGTTCTCCAGCAACTTATCGCGGAAGCCCGTCAAGCCGGAGCGACCCTCGTCGGTGGCGTTGAGCTCATCAAAGACATAACAAACGGAGATCTATTGCCTACAGACTATGACTTCATTATTGCCCATCCTAACATCCTCCCCGAGCTGGTGAGTCTCCGTGGTTTATTGAAAAGAAAATTCCCAAATCCACGAAGTGAGACACTTGGAACAAACCTCGCCGAAATGATTAAAAAGTTTTCGGATGGTGTCAGTTATGCTGCCACTAAAGATGAACACCAACAAGATTTTGGAATTATCAAAACTTGCATTGGAACGGTAAATATTTGCTTATTTTTACTCCTGGTTTTTAACAACTCAATCATCCCTGCAGCTCAATATGGATGCAAAACAGCTTGAAGAAAATCTTGTTTCACTTTTGAAGGATGTCAATTCGATGCGTCCCAAGCGTGAGGGAAAATTCATAACACGAGTTCTTCTCAAGAGCCCCCCAAGTAGTGAACAACTAAAGATTAATCCATTTGTTTATGTCCCCGAGGAGGGTAAATTTAATAACTCCAAGAAATCGAAAGCAGCCGATGCAGTCGCAGAAGAAGAAGCAGAAGTCGAAGAAGAAGCAGCTCGAGCAGCAAACTAAAAACACCATTAATTGAAGTTTTTTCATATTTTATAGGACATAACCTAAGTCAGTTAAATATTATTGTTTAAATATAAATAATTGTGTTTGTTTAAATTTTTGTTGAAATTGATGCTTTGTTGTGCTGCTGTTCCATTTCGACTTGCTTAACCCGGGCATAGCTGGCACTGCCCAGTAAGACAATCGCATTCGATATCCACCAAAGCAACGATTTTGTTTCGTTGAACCATTGGGTGGCTATGATGGTTTGTGTACAAGCCTTGGCAGTGCCGGAAATATTGTGCGTCAAGGGTGAGGTCACCTTGGGAAGAACATTCATTAGAAGAAGCATTCATGTGATGCAATTGAGATGACTTACCTTTATTTGAAGAGCTGTAACGTAGCCAATGGCAAATCCAAAAACACCTCCAACAACCATTACTGTTATGAACCATCCAGAGAACAAATTTGCATAGGTTATGATTGCATTTAATTCACCGTTGATTATTATTAACGGAAGGAACAGTATACTCGAATAGAAGTTATTGTAGTAACTGAGTAACCAAATTTCTTGGTTAACGTGTGGCAGTGCCTTTTTGGTATATATGGAGAACATTGATACGCTCAGAGAAGCAGCGACTCCGTAGACTGTACCTTGCCATGAAAAAGAATCTGTTGACGAAAGAGAAGAAGAAGAGAATTGGCCTTAACTTATTGGCCGAGTGTCAAGATTTTACCAGTCAGACTCTCCTGATCAACTCCCAAAAAGAATCCAAAAACGATTGCACCGCAACACAAAATACTTTTCAAACTTGTTCTCTGCCTGAGAACGACATAGGACAAGATCACATTGAACACAGTGGTCAGTGATCTTCCAACGTAGTAAAATGCAACGCCCACATACTTTAAGCATAAATTGTTTGTTGCTATCATGGATGTGAAAACAAACGAAAGTGGCAGCATCTAGAATGTAAACAAAAGTTAATTAGATACAAGTGTCTGATGTGATATAAACGAGTTACCTTGCGGAATGTGTCAATATCAAGAGGTGTACCTTCTGGGAAACTGAATACACCTGGAAAGAACAGTGACAACCGGCTCATAATAAAGCATATCAGCGTCGATATTACACATTGGAACCAGGTGACGAAAAGCGGAGCATCCAAATCAATGTCCTTGCTACTGAGCAGTGCTTTGTTTACAAATACAGTAAAGATTGAAACAACCCTTAAAATTAAAGAATTACGATGATTGCTTTTGTGAAATTCGTGACAAATCTTACCAATATAAAGCAACGACCAAAAATATTTGGAAGTACTTATATGCTAGTCTATTGTGCTCCTCCAGAGGTTTGTACATCGTGCCTGAATGGTTTAGTTCGATTATTCTTATCAATTACAAGTTAGACTCATTATTTGTCGTGTCAATAGTTGCTCAGATTTTATGAAGAGTCTGTTTATCTTGATGAGTACTAATTAGCCGAAAGTTTGGGTTTTGTTCACTTCAATTTGCGGCTTTTTGTTTTTCTGGATCTGTGACGTGAGTGTTTTTCGTAGTCGAGTTGTCATCAGACAGACGACAGCATCAGCTGGTTAGCTGTCAGTTTAGTTGACCGCTAATTTCGCGCATGATCATGGAATACTTACCACGTCCATAATCGAAATCGTGGTGAAATATTATGAGCGGAAATGAAGCGGAAGTAGCAATAAATTAACTGTAGTCGCTACTTTTTCATTGGATCTCATTTAAGAGTCGACTGTAGTCGATAAAAATAATTTAGCTACATTACATTACCGAAACGATTTCGTTCTTTTTCTGCCAAATGACTTAACGCCGATTGATAAATCATTTCCGACCGTTGAGGACCGGAAATAAACAATTTCCGGTAGATACACTCGCTTCCTTTTTTCAACGAAAAAAAGGGGCGAATAGTGTTTACAAAAATCAACCGTTCGGAGACGTTGCCTTCAATTAATCCATTTTTTTTTATAATTAACACCCACTCTAGGGGTTTTTTATGCCAGAAACACAGTGAGTACTTTAATAAGGAGAAAAAGGTTTGGAAAGGAGGTGCCAGTATACATTGGTCTTAAATGAACATTTCAATTATTTGGAAAGACAGAGTGTGGAAGGGAGTTCCACATTTTTCTGATGCGGCTTAAGAACGATTCTCTTTACCCGAGAGTACGTCCAAAGTTGGAATCGGGGGTTAAGTTATGGGCGTTCCTAGAAGCGCGAGTATTATGGGCGAATTGTTTAAGGGGAGGAGTGCAACTGGCTATTTCACTAGTAAAAGTGACGATAGAAAAGAGAGAGACACGAAACGTTACGACGGTGGTCTAACGAGGTGAATGAGTCGGTTATGTCTCTATCACCAATCATTCTTAGGGCCCTTTTTTGTATACCGTCCAAGAGGCTTAAATATGTAGCTGGAGCACCAGCCCAGAGATGAGAGTTGTACTCAAGCTTTGGATGGATACAAGTCTTATAGATAAGAGCCAGATCAAATGGGAGAAAAACTTCTTGCACCGCCTTAAGAAACCAAAACATCTTGCAGCATTTTTGGCGGCATCGCATCTGTGCTCGTTCCACAAGAGGTGGTCAGTGATGCACATACCGAAAATTTAAAAATGTTCAGTCTCTTTGATGCAAGTGTCACTCATGGACATAGCAAAAGGGGGAATATCTCGCTTAAACGATACAAGACAGCATTGGATTTTCGAAGCATTAACGGTTTCTTATTTACCATTATACAATTCTGTTTAAGTCAGAGTTTAATGAGCTTATCATATTTTGCCGCTGCAGTTCCACATAGAAGGGCTTTGAGTCTGGGAACGTTCGGTGAGATAAACCATCAAATCACCATTGAAAAGCTTTCCTTCTTCAAGATATTTTTCAGGCTGATAACTTATCACCGTTTCTATGATCTTAGAAAGAAGGGACGTGAGTACAATTGGACGATAATTGGAAGAAGAAAAAGATCGGCTTTTTTTGGAATTGGCTGGACAAATGAAAGAAGACCTCTTCATAATAATAAAGGGGATACCATCCGGATCAGTGGATTTATATATGTTGAGATCTCTCAGGACGCAACAGCAAGAGTACGAAAGAGGATTTGTTCCATGGAATCGTTGACGCACTCAAGAACTGGCGGACTTATGACACTCTCTGGTAACGAAGAATTGGAGGCGAACTGCCTAGCAAACACGTTAGCTTTCGCCAGATTGATGACAACTAGAGGGTCATTGTCATCGCCAGTAGGGACTGAGGAATAGGAAGAAGTCTTCATATATTTTTACAAATTACCAAAATTTCTTACTACCTTTGGGACATTGCAGTATGTTTTGCCTTAAGTTTTGGTCACACCATAATTTGGTCCGTCGAAAATGGGCTGCAATGCCCTTCCTGGCTTGTTTAAACTTGTTCCGGTTTTCCTCGGTTGAATTGGCTCTAAGACACCGAAAACTTATTTCTTTTTCAATGATAACCTCTTTACAGGTAGAATCCAACCATGATTTTTCTTTGGGTTTGATGCTTTTAACCATCTTTGGGATAAAAGTTTTCATTCCCAAAATGATCATATTAGTAATCATATCTGCGCTGGAGTCTACATCACTATCGAGGAAGCATAGCGGCCAGTTGAAGATCCGGAAGAAGTTATTGAGACCGTCCCAGTTGGCTTTTTCGTATTGCCATACGGATCTCCTCGGAGCCTTTCTTTAACTGGATTAGTTTGGCGCGATAAATTTGCACATATAATAGTACGGTTTGATCTGCCTGTCATTATGCTACAACGAATTCTAAGAGCGTTGTTGAAATGTGATCAGAGCATCGCCTTTAAGTCTAGCAAGTATTCAAACCAGAAAATGGCCTAATTCATTGAATTTTCCTCATATCATATCATATATCATAGCTTAGTGGTTACATGCGTTGGCTGCTAAGCAGAACGTCTTGGGTTCGAGTCCTGCTCGTGCCCATAGCTTTTATTTCATCTTTCACGGGCACTGCCTGTTGCGAAGAACTGAAAAAACTTACAAGAGTATCATCTGTCATGAAAAAAGTGCTTCCCAAGTTTATCATTCAGAATCGACGTTAGGGTCCCCCTCAATTCTTCACACACACCTAGAGAATTGTTGATGAGAGTAAGCCACTTAGGCCTTGGCTCTTCAAGAGCTGTCGCGCCACTCTATTTATTTATTTTTTAGATAAACCGGTAAGCCGTTCCCAGTGAAACCAGCATTTGCGATGACCAAAAACGAGTTACAAAGGCAGTCGATGCAACGCACCCGGGGTAAGCCTGTAACATGATATAATTTACCTTTACAATGACACTAATTGCTCTGCTGGTGTACTGATTTTACAAAGGCCCTCGACAACCATTTATTGATATGTTCAATGCCCAATTATACCACAAACGTAGTCATTGATCATTAAACAAATCAGTTCATTTTATTAATTGGTCATTAACATTAACAAATTGTCAAGGTTGGTCAATTATGTATATAAAGTTTAACCTAGCAGAAAAAAGAACTGATTGTCAATTGCCGGGCAAATGGAATGACATCACTCAAATATCCAAAATAACTCCAAGACTATAGAATTTAAAACAACTTGTCTACGTTGATGTAAACGTTAACTGTATTTGAATTTCAATATCATCCACAAATGTTCCCTATAATCTTTCTAAAACAATACACAATGCATTTCAAATGTTCACACAAGCATTTAAGGTACTAAATTCAAAATAAACCCCACAACAGTGTTCCTGTTGCTTGGTTTTTGTTTCGGTAAGCGTGTACTACAACAATTTAACGACACACACATACTGATAGCTTGTCCTCAGAGACAAGGCAAAAAATATCATTTTCTTATTTGAAAGTAATCAATGGATTCAGAAGCACATTGAGCAAGTACTTGATACCCCTTGTAAGATCTCTCATTCTGGCATCGACTGCCGAGGTCATTTTGTTGAAATTCAAAGCCGGCATATCCTTCTCTGAGCAAATTGTGCACTCGATAGCTGTCAGCTGAACTGACGGCTTGCCTGAACCAAGAACAAAGTCCTCCCTCGGGGATCTAGCTGACTTTCGGGTATTCATTAGAGTTCCATAGATATGGACGCGATCGCCACTGCGCAGGAGAGTCGTGAAATTCCTGAAACGGTCATCTGCATGCACATGAACGTCGATGGGTTTACTTAGAAGGCCAGAATTCATCCGCAGAAGCAACTCGTATTCGTAGACATTCCATCGGTTCAGATTGCAGCGATGCTGAAGTTTGACTGTTTGGCGGAGTTCCTCGCAAAGGATATCCTCCTCCACGCACTCGAGTTTGTTCGATTCTCCGTAGAAACACTCTACGAAGTTGGCCAACCAAGACGGTAGATAGTCTCTGATGAATGTAGCTCGGAAGTTCTTCACTCTGGCGATTTGAACCTCGGAAACCGTGCCATCCCACGAGACTATGGATCCGGTAAGGTGAGCGCAACGGAGTTGAGTCTTTATTTTGTTGTTGTGCTCCCAGGCGGACTGGCCGCACAGATGATAGAATTTGTCCCAAGTAATGTGGCGATGGGTGTCTTCTTCGGATGTGATGATAGGTTTGTCGTGAATTAAATTCGAGTAGAGTGATGTCTCGGTGTGGACGGCCTTAAAGCTGGACGTCATGTAGGGAAGGGTGAGAATGGCAGCAGCAACAACGCTTACAGCGATCTGTTAAGGTTTAGGTTAATGGCTGCAATTAAAAGATGTCTAAACTCACCTGAAGGAATGTGATGTATTTCTGAGTGCTCTGGTTGACGGCCATGCAGCAGGATCCCAAAAGAGCGAACGCTGCAGCTACAATTGTGGTCACCAAGCGCACTCTTGGATCGGTCAAGCCGACATATTCGACCGCCAGGAATACTGGCACCATCAGTGAAACAATGCCGAATAGAGGCAAAAAGAGCAGAATTCCAGCCAACCCGAGAGCAGCCCGCACCACTCCAAACATTGTAGCACTCTGCGAACTTGTAATACACAA
>CAKKXW010000003.1:80124199-80135281 GCA_920937365.1 Sphaerophoria rueppellii
AAAATTAGTTTAATTTTGTAAGCTATCTCCAAAGCAACGAGTTGAGTTTACATAACGGTCCTTTTTTGCATGTATCCAAACTGAATACATGTTGGACAACAGATCAAACTTGTTTCAAGGCCAGCATGATTGCAATCATAGAGCTATTGCAACATAAAGTAGTTTAACGCATATTGTGTACTTACTTTTGTGACTGACTGTATGTGTAAATCCGTCTCCAAAAAGACATTAAGGAGAAATCAATCCTTCGAGAAATAAATAAATTTAATTTCTTTGTGAAAGAAATACGTTTAAACCTCCTCTGTGCGAGATACGATGAACGTCACAATCACAACACCGTTATCACTGTTAAGCGAGAAACAGATTGAACCAGCAACAGCAACAGCGGCGGCCATTGTTTTAGAGCCCATGTATTTAAATCTTTCGACACAGATTAAACCAGCACCAGCAACGTCAACAGCGTCGTTTGGTCAAAGTCCTAAATTTGCTGTTGCTGGTCCATTGCTGATAACTTTCCATGTACGAAAATCAGAAATGACTGTCATTGATTGGTTATTATTCTTAGACTTCGCTGGTGGTAATGTGTTTGGAAAATATTTGCTGGCCAGCGTGCTGTTTGCTGTTGACGGCGCTGGTGCTGTTGCTGGTTTAATCTGTTTCACGCATTAAGAGTTATGTGAAACCAAAACAAATCGTAACAGGTACAAACGGCTGATCCGATTTGCTTCAATATTTTGGGAAACCCCCCAGAAGTTACACAATTTGAATTTGATTGTTTGTGGAAATGTATGAAAATTATTTTTTTTTTTTTTATATACTTTGCACCCACTCAAGGGATTTTTTATACCCTTTTTATGCCAGAGACACGGTGAGTGCATTAGGTGATGGGAAGGGGTTCGAAAGGAGGTGTCGGTGTACATTGGCTTTGAATTTTTGAACATTGTAATGACTGGGAAAGACAGAATGTGGAAGAAAGTTCCACATTCGCGTAGTACGGCTTAAAAATGATTCTCTATGCTTGAGAGTACGTCCGGAGTTGGGTTCGAGAGTAAACTGATGGGCATTGCTAGAAGCTCGAGTATAACGGGAGAATTGTTTGAGGGGAGGAATGCAACTGGCTGTTTCACAAGAGCAATTACCGTAGAAGTAACGGTAGAACAGGTAGAGACACGCAACGTTACGAATGTAACGTGTAACGGGTGAATGACAGTTGACTTTAAAACTTATGTAGTTTTCCATTGGACGTCCAGAACTTTCGGAAGAGTTCAGAAAACAAAATGCAATCTCAACATTTCCGGTTGTTCAGCTTGCAGGCAAATCCATTTTCATAGCTTAGGATCCAATCTCTCCTCTCATAGCTGGATTGGGACTTCTTACTTACTTACTAAAGTGACGACAGTTTTTGTCAGCCAGCTCGGTCCCTAGCTTACTGTCTCCAGTTTTGCACTCCAAGTTGATTGAGGTCCTCTTTCACTTGGGTGCGCCACCTGAGTCGCAGTCTTAGGTTACTTCTTCGTCCCTATGGAATGGTGTCGAAGGCTTTCCGAGCCGGAGCATTGGTGTCCTTCCGCTCTAAATGACCGAGCCATCTGAGCCGCTGGACCTCGACCCTTCTGCCTAGGTCCACGTCGTTGTAAGGTTTGCTGTTGAATTTTCTTCTCCATTACCAATCAATGCACACGGAGCAATATATAATCCGAAGAACTTTCCTCTCGAAACATGTAACGAAGCGTTGCATGCTCTCATACAACAACATCAATTTTTCCATCAAATCTTAAATATACGGTCAATTTTGCATTTTCGAATGCATACAATTCACGCTCGCTTCAAATATCCCACAAGCAGGCAAAACTAATTCGTGCATATATTGTATATATTGCATTTGGCCTTGAATTTATACCAAACAAGGCATATCGTATGACTCATTAACACATGGAGTGTTTACATTCATCATCGATAACATTCTTATTGCATGGCAGCAAGTTACACCGAAACACATGAAAGATTAACTTTCATGTTCATACGATTCACACTAGGTTTTAGTAATAAGGTTCATATAAGGATGAGTACTTTCGTACTAAAATCACCACTACCACTACTTTTCATCACTACCTTTAGTTGTCATTTCAACTTTGAGTTTTGAACTGAGCGTTTTGGTCATTCCCGTCGCCGACCGCAATTTCGTTGTTAAAGCTTCCCCCACCAGTGTACCAGTAAGGGATTTTAATAGCGAAGGAAATTGTCCTCAATACCGACCGTGCAGCAACCGCAATTTCAGTGTTTAAGCTTCCCCCCACCAGCGGTAAGGGGTTTTAAATACTGAAGGAGATTTGTCCTGCGTGCCATCAGGGGCCGTTCATGTACCTACTGATCGACCAGAGCTATTGCCTGCCGTGTCAACGTGCCACCAGGGGCCGTAAATAAACCTGCAGATCGACCAGAGCTATTGAAGACATGAGGACTGTTGAAATAAGCCCGTTGCTTCGTGACCCAAATGTGGGTCAAAACAGCAGCTCTTGTCCTTCTATTCAGCGCTATGTATGCCTTCTGCTTGGCTATATGCGTCTGTCAACATTCTTCGTCAAACCAAGAGTTTCACTTTGATGACTGTGCGAAACCTAGGACATTAGGCACATCAGTCACCTCTAACTGCTTTCTGGTAATGCTGCCACTTGGCCTTGATACTTGATGCTCGCGGTGTTGTACTCCTGAAGAGGTTACTTGACACTCGATCAGCGAACGTTCTGGCAATGTCTTGATTGAAAAGACAAGACGTTTTTGCTTACGTTTCATATGAATGTACTTTTTAAAATGAAAGTGTTTTCTTAATCAGACAAAAATGCTTCCAAAGATATCAAAATCCAGTTTAAACTTTTTGTAAAAAGACCTTAATACACATTTATCTAACTGTAGGCATACAGAGGAATGGATTACTTTTTAAATCGATTTTTTGAAAAGAAATTAAATAAAAATAAAAAAACTCAAATGAATTTGTTGTCTCCTCTCTTCGCGAATCGATAATGACGAACAATAAAGCGATGGTGGGATTTTCAAAAACCATCTGGACCATTATTTTTGCTTTTTTCGTTTCAAATTAATCGGAAATCAAAATACAATTAGAGCTCATCGTGCATTCCATCGTCGGCAGAATCGTTGGGATTCTGGCAGGCAGCTGGCGTTTCAAAGACAAAGTGATACTCGCATCGGTTGGGCTCCGACACTCCGGTTACCTTGTGGTCCAATCCA
Organism: Sphaerophoria rueppellii; assembly: GCA_920937365.1. Lineage (NCBI taxonomy): Eukaryota > Metazoa > Arthropoda > Insecta > Diptera > Syrphidae > Sphaerophoria > Sphaerophoria rueppellii. The sequence continues at coordinate 80,127,446 of CAKKXW010000003.1, forward strand.
CATTCAAGCTGAATGACAGCTGACCTCTGGGGACCATTCCAGCATGATGCTCCATTGGAATACAGCATTTGGCTGTATTTGTTTTCCGTGCCTGACCAACGATCCCATGATCCCAATCTGAAAGTACAATGACCATGAGACTCATTCAAAACGACTCGATTAAGGAATCCTTACCTTGTTTCAGAGCCACCACTTCGGGGCTGTTGGGATGCTCTGTCGAAGGGACACAGCTTGTAGACATACTCACGATCTTCGAACGCGAAGCATTGGCCCTCGAGGGGAGCAAACTCCTCTGCGGCGCCAAAGTCTTTGTTGATCTGTTCTTGAATCTCTCTGATTTCTTGGTCGATTTCGCGCAACTGGCGTTCAACTTCGGAGAACTCATTTCGGGCAGCGTTGGCTTGTTCGATGATCTTCTGTGTTTCTGGATCGTAATCTGGTCTAGGTGTTGTGACTTCTTCGGCAGCACCTTCGCCAGTTTCCTCACCGTCTTCGTCCTCCTCCTCAGGCTCATAGCCGGCTTCACCTTCCTCCATATCGTGCTCCTCACCATGTGCTGTCTCGATCTCCTGGGGTTCTGTGTCGGTATCGTGATGGTTGTCTTCATCGTCAGGATGTTCACTATCCAATTGTGGTGGCTTGAATAGTCCTGCGTCTAACATGAGATACGGCTTGATTCTGCCCCAGCAAATTGTGACGAACTCCTCTTGATTGACGCGGTCCTTTTCGTCCAGGAAGAATCGAGCTTCTTCATCGGAAACCTTGCAGAACACACAAATTTACATCTGAGAACATCATGAAACACAAACTTACCTCTCCATTGCGATCCTTATCGAACGACGCTCTGCTTTGCAGTTCAGCCAGTTCAATGAACCCATCGTTGTTCGAGTCAAATTTCACAAACGTCTGCTGTGCTTCGTTGTCTTCCTCGGACGCTTGTTGCTTGGTCCTTTCGAGCTTCTCAGTCTCTTGGATTTCCTTGTACACTTGCAGGGCTTCTGCTTCGATATCTTCCGCTTGCTTCTTCAAATTTATCTTCTCTTCTCGAATGGCGTCGGTTTCTTGGCGACGGTTCTGCAACTCACCGAGTCTTACATCACGCTCCTCCTTCAAGGCCTTGCCCTTAGCACTTAGATCTGCTTTCAGAGTGATTCCTCGTTTGGCCAGTTCCTCGCGACTCTTCTTTAGCTGCCGCTCTTCCTTGCCAAGTTCCAGACAAGTGTTGATACACTTGCTGTTTTGAATTCCATATTCGTCACTGGCGTCGCAACAATCACAAATGCCATCATTCACTTGAGAACTGGGAATGTTCTTTGGTCTATGGCCGGCATTCGTGCAGTGGAATTTGCCTTCCGGACAGGCCGATGTTCCTGGTTCATCACTGCCATCAAAACAATCGCAGAAGTCGTCATTGATCTAAACAAAGAACACGTAATCCGACGGCGTACTTCAAGAGGTCACATGAGAGTCAAAGCTTGACACTTACCTGGAGGTAGTTAATGGTTTTCAGTCCATCCAAGCAAACAAAATGCTCGCCAGGTGCATACAGACTGGCCTTGGATATGGCAACACCTCGAGGACGTGGAATTGTTCCCGAGGCCAAATTACTACTTAAGCTAAGAACAAAAAGAACGATGAACGCAAAATGGAATGAGCGCTGCATTTTGCCACTATCACAAAATGAATAAACTAATTGCCGATTTTGTACGATTTTGCTTTTTGAAAAACGATTGGGGACTGTGTGTTAGTTGTTAAATCATGCAAATGGGTTCACAAACAAAAGTAAAGAGATCAAATTTTTTATAAGCCGGCTCAAAATGATGGATTAATCTAGTTTTTACTTCTTGTCTTCGAAAAACTCATCACTTTCTTCGTTGAAAAAGACACCGCACCATTTGATAAAAAATTCAGAGAAATGTCAAATCATCCAACAACTCAAATTTAGTAATGACAGAATGCAACAGATGGTGCGTGGGTAGTGTGGTGAATAGTGCTTGTTGCATATTGAATATTAAGGAAAACGTTACACTTTACAGCAAAATATTGTTTTTTTTTTTCAATGCAGAAGAACATAATCATCCATCACCCGACGATGAAAATAACAGCTGAATTTTGTATGAATTTGCTCGACAAAATTTAACTTTTTCAGCTTTGTAGCGCGACGACTCATTTCCATACAAATTTCAGCTGTCATTTTTTCGTCGAGTGACGGGTGACGCATTCTGTTCAGCTCTGTTCTTCTTCTTCTTCGTATTTCTTATCCTTTTTTGCAGATTTTTAAATCCAAACAACATTTACTTATTATATAGCAAGTCAATGCCGAACAGTTATGAGTTCACAATTATTAATAAGAAACACACCACACTTAGTGTAATCTTACCTCAATTTGAAAGTGCAATAATTCTTGCAGTCGAACTTTCTTGTGTGCCATTTTCGCCATCTCCGATGAAAGACGGAAAGTGACGTCAAAAATAGCAAAAAATTCGGTGTAAGCTCGTAAAATGTCGCTTGTGGCTGAAAATCTACTCAAATAATTTTACGAATTCATTGCATTTCCCAACAAAAATTATCCCCAAAAAACAAGCATTAGAATAATAAATAGAGTGTGATAAATGTCTGTATTATGAATAGGTATTCGTACAACACAGGTGAGTAAATTCCGTCGTTGAAAAAACAAATGGAACAAGAGTAAAAGAAAAGAAAACCTTGTAATTCACTTTTGGCTGGTAATTTTGGGTGCGCCCTCGTCGTCCGCAACAATCATCAAATTTATTTTCAAAATAACCATTTTTCTCTGGACTATCTCTGTGTCTGATCTTTCTCTAATTTTTATTATCATCCTGCCTCAAACAAAACTAAACTATTTTTTATGAACTGTGTCTCGTTTCCGAATGCTATTTTGAGTGGTTTTTGTATATTTTTAAAGATTCTTCCTACCAGGATCACCATAGTGTCATGGACAGTGAAAATCTAATGGACGAATTAGCATCATTGACTCGTACGGAAATTCCCGATGGCCGACAAAGTCTTCGGGATAGTTTCACGAACTTGGAAAGAGTCGCTGACTACTGTGAAGACACTTATTACAGGTTCGGATACGCTTATTGATTGATTGAATGTCCTTTGTACTATTGTCTATTTTTAGAGCTGACAATAAGAAAGCAGCATTGGAAGCAACAAAGAACTACACCACCCAATCGCTAGCAAGTGTTGCATACCAAATAAATACGCTGGCGTATAGTTACATGCAGTTGCTTGAGCTGCAGGCTACACAACTCAATGAAATGGAGTCGCAAATGAATCATATCGCTCAGACGGTTATGATTCACAAGGAGAAGGTTGCTCGGAGGTATGAGAACTCTTATCTTTAATTTTTTGCAATTTCGGAAATTGTTTACCTTTAAGTTGTAATTCTCACGAGTATTCATGTGCGAGGGTCGGTTTTGTATATACATATTACTGTTTCGCATGGTGTATGTAAGATATTCAATTTCAGTGGAGGGCTTACAGGTCTTGTTTTCAATGTAGAGTTGGGGTAACAATGCCATCTAACTCCATGGATGTGCATAATGGGTCTACTTCGACCATACAACTCTTTCTTAGCGCCGCTGATTACTAATCGATTGGAATTTGCTCGTGTTGAGTTGCACTACAGTCAATACTTTTGGGAACGAGTGTCAATTAAATCGAAATCTAGGTCTACGAACAAAAGACTCATTAAGATTCTGACTCGTTCTTCTATAGGTATGTTGAAAAACAGACAAATCCATTGTGAATTTGGCAACTCAGATATAAAGATGTACGCACTTAGAGCACCCCACAAGGTGGAATCCTCTCACCTCTTCTCCGGTCCTTGGTGATGAACGAGAGTCGCATCAAACTCAAAAATAGTAGTGTCAGGGTTATAGCATAAGCCGATGATTTAGCACTTTTGGTAACGGGTAGGGCTGCCGTTTCAAATTTTTACAGAGATAATTTCTAGTTCTAGAGGGAAGTATTTAGCTATTGAAGGGAGTACACAAACAATATTTTTTTTTTATTTAAAGGAACACTTTTTAATTGGATAGAAGAAAAAAAAAATCGAGTTTTGAAGCTTTGAATTTAACTTATGTACCCTTTCAATTGTTTCCCCTTTCTGACATACGGATCAATTGATTGGTGGTCTGCCCTAGACAAAAAATATAACATCGATAAGTTAAAAAGAGTTCAAAGGGAGCATCTTGCCCTACTGATGCACTCACAGTCATTCTGAATCTTTCCCATCTTTCTGTGGTGCTTTAAGAGAATCGTGTATGTTGACTGCAAAGTCTTTTGGTCATAGTAAAATTCTAAATCTATTACCTAAAGAAATAAAACTAGAACCCTCTGACTACAGGTTACCAACCCTAAGCTTTGGAAGGTTGAAATTCCAACTAGGCAAAGTTGGAAAATTAATAGCCCTACAAAGGATTTCGACATCTAAGTTTACACTGATGGTTCAAAGATGGAACTTGGTGTTGGGGCAGGTGTCTTCTCGGAAGAACTGGGTATTAAAAAATCCTTTAGACTGCCCGACAGATGTAGCGTATTTCAAGCTGAACTTCTAGCGATTAGACAAGCATGTATGAATCTAAAACAAGCAGTCAAATCGGACGAAATTATAAAAAAATTTGCAATCTTTTTTGATAAGCAAGCAGCTATCAAGGCCTTAAACAGCAACCTGACTAAGTCCAGAATCTTTAAAGATTGCAAGCAAGAGCTCACAAGTTTTAACGACAGTATAGAAATCAATCTAGTCTGGGTACCAGGGCACAGCGACATTCAAGGTAATGAAATCGCTGATGAACTAGCCAGAACCGGATCAAGCCTTCAAACATCCCTTTGTCGTAGCTGTAGAGATACGACTCAGAGGGAAACACTCCAGCACTTTTTGTGTGAATGCCCGGCCCTTCTAAATGCCAGAACAATGGCTAAGGGTGCTTCCTTGTTACGCAAGCTTAGCGTACTCACTGTACTGTACGTATCTTTTAACAGTTTATTCTTTTAAGGTAACTTCGAGTTTATGGTATCAAAACGGCGCAATTGAAGCTCTAATTGTATTCCTGGGGCAGAGGCTAACCTACCTACCTACCCTTTCACTAATGAATCACTAAACATTTTCAGTATGGTAAAGTTCACCAACGAACAAAGTCTGCTTTCTGCCGCAATTCGGAGTCGATGACCACACATTTAAGAGCGTTAATAACTAAAATTTACGGTGGTGATTGGCGAGAATTACCACCGATAATTTTAGTTATTAACGCTCTTAGACCGCTAGTAGACCGCTAGTAGACCGGGGGAGAAATCGTGTACGGTGATTTTTGATAGTTACAGTCAAATGCAGGAAAAAAGGAAAACAAAATTAAGTGTCAACTATCAGCTAACACGATTCCCGGCAATAAATAACAAGTCGAGTGCAAAAATTTGAGACAATATATTCGTTGTGTCATGTTGCCGTGTCGGTGAGACAATGGCTAGGGCGAAGTGTCGAAAAAATCGCTGCCGTTCCGGCGTCAATTCCATGGCGTTCTGAATGGTCAGCGTTATCGCACCACGATTACCGATCAGGATGTTGATACAACCTACAACGCACACTTCACAATCACTTTGTTGAAGGGTAGGTTTGATGAGCAAGACTGATGGAGACCACCGATTAAATTCCCCCTCTGCTGGATTTTGACAGGAAATTTTCTACATGCATACCAGGAAGTCAGGGTTGGGATCCCAATTCACTTTTAAGTGAACAGGGTATCCCTTTCTACACTGACAGTGCGTAAATGGAATCAGGAACAGGTGCTGGACGTAGTGTCCGTAGCTTAGTGGTTAGGTGCGTTGGTGCGTTGGGTTCGAATCCTACTCGGGCCCAAAGTTTTTATTTCATCTTTAACGGACACTGCCTCTTGCGAAGAGCTGACAAAACTTCCAAGAGTATCATCTGTCATGAAAAAGTGCTTCTCAACTTTGCCGTTCGGAATCGGCGTAAAATTGTAGGTCCCCTCAATTCTTCACACGCACCCAGAGAATTGTTGATGAGAGTAAGCCACTTAGGCCTTGGCTCTTCAAGAGCTGTCGCGCCACTCTATTTATTTTATTTTTTTTAACAGGTGCTGGAGTGTGTTGCCAATCTCTCAACATCAGAGAGGCGTATAAACTCCAAGCTGACTGTAGTGTCTTTCAAACCGAGATCTATGCCATTGAAAAAGCAGCTGAATTGGTTCATCATGAAAAGCTAAGCTCCTCGGAGATTACTTTTTTCGCCATTGGCACAATGGCCAACAAGATAGGGGCTTTTGCACCCAATTTCTGTAAGAGCTGTCAGGATGAGGAGGGAATAGAACCCATTAAACACCTGCTCTGTGACTGTCCGAACCTCCAAACTAACCGACTCCGTCATTTTGGTAGCAGGTTTGTTGGAGAACTGGATGATCTAGCACAGGTCTCAATGGTAAACATGAGGAAATATATAGATAGCACAGGCTGTTTTGTTAACGAGCCGGTTTACGTTAATCGAAAACTTTGAATAGCATCGATGCTAACTTTTATTTTTGTAGGGGATCACAATGGACCAGTAGGCCTTCGTGTATGCGACAGTTCACGCTGTGCACGCCCCTCATAACCTAACCTAACCTAACCTAATCTTGACTCCAACATCTACAACACAATCTTTGAAAAGTCTGTCCAGCTACTAGAATACGCAGACGACATTGACATAATTGGAAGTACACATCGTGAAGTAAGTAGAGCGTTTGGGAACCATGAAACGGATGCCAAGAAGATGGGTCTAGCGGTTATTTAGGGCAAGAAAAATGTACTGTTGTCAACAAGGAAGGGCAGACAATGTCGGCGTCTTGGAACCAACGCTTTTATAGACAGATTTAGCTTCAAGGTAGTTAAGGATTTTGTTCCTCTGGGATCAGTTATAAATTAAGACAATTGAAGGCAATTTAGTAGTAAAGTCCTCTCTCCAGCATTTATTGAGTGATTTTTGATCCCGTCTGCAAAAATTGATAAAAGAGACCGAGCCTAGGATGGGTCATGTTGAGCGAATAGCAAATAATGCTCCGGAAAACGGACGTCGCAGAAGAGGGAGACCGTGGCTCAGGTGGGACACACAATTGGTAGGGGACCTAAACCAACTTGGCCGCATGACGTTCCAAAATACGCAATAAATTGTCCGATTGGAAAATATTGAATACGAATTATTCCAAATCATCGCATTTCCACTTGTGTTTGAGCCAGAAAATCCAACAAACGGTTGCAACCATACGGTTTTTGATGCTTTGTTTGCTTTCTGTAGACGATGCTTCGATAATAATTGGTAGGATAGTCAGATTCAAAGACTGACAACCGTTCTTGTCAGTACGCCCCACGATTTTTTTTGCCAGAAATCCATGATCCCATGAGAAAGTAAGCTTCCTGCTAAATTTCGTTAATGTGCATTGTCACGCCGATGAACACCGCTGCCGTTAGTGAAGTACGAGAGTCCCAGTTTGTTTCTTTCTCGAACGCTCAAGTTCTATCTTTTTCTGCTTCTTGTTACCATCTGTTTTAATTTACGCTGATGACATTAAGATTTTCAAACGTATTGACTCACTTGACGACTGTCTACTCCTACAAGACGATCTAAATAGTTTTCGCGATTGGTGTTCTACAAATAAGCTTTTGAGAGCATGAAGTGATTGCCGTCGCCACAAGTAGCCGCACTGTTACGTGTAATTGCTTTAAATCGTCCTTCGAATGAAAGAGTACCCTAGTACCTAAAGACCGTTTTTTTTAGCACCCCGCATGACTGTTCTTGCCAACAGTCAGAAACTTAGA
>CAKKXW010000003.1:80189744-80208536 GCA_920937365.1 Sphaerophoria rueppellii
TCTCCATCCTTATATTTCACATATGTATAATGTCATAATTCTTTACGAACGATTATTCGAATTATTTATTTGTTTATCTGTTTATGATTGCTGACAATTAACGACTACTTCCCGACGTACAGTTGGGCTTTATGTAAGTTTATTTTAAGCAAAAATTTTTTCATTAAGCGCAAACACAAAAAAAAAAAATTAAAACCATATTTCTTCTTTTTTTTTATTTTCATAACGAGACAACATTACAGAACGACCCAAAAAGGGAAAAAGGGAAAACCACCTGGTTTTTGAATTCAATTTGTAAACAAAAGTTCCTTTATTGAACACAACTACTAAGTTTAAATTCAAAATTAAAAAAAAAAAACACAAACGCGAATTACTTTTTTAAAAACGAATTTTATTTGAATGTATTTCGGGTTGACATGCAGCCCTTCATCAGCAATTAACAGTCGTTAGTATTTGTCTATTTGTTTATTTATTAAGCTTATTAGCAAGCATTTCTTAATACTGTAATATGTATACACTTTATATTCCTACCTCTCTATATCTCTGTATGTCAATCTATTGTAATGTGTACACACTTTGTAACTCCGCCTCTCTATATCTCTATACTTAAATGTGTATACACTATTTATCTCTGTCACTCTAATATTGTCTAATTGCTGAATAGTAATGTAACAAAAAGTTTTATTTGTAGTTGTAAGTAATTGTGTTTACACTCTTTAGAGTTTCCCCTACACTCTAGTGGTTAAGAGGAGAACTTCGTTAAGCGTCGGGAAGAACCTAGTAGTTTCTCGAACCTTTATGAGTTATATAAATACCCCGATGGTGACGAAGCGAAATTAATTCAATGTGAACTGCTATATGTAAAGACACTGTGTTTGAAAGTAATAATTGAAAGTGTTGAATAAATAAGTATGTGAGTGATTTAAATAAAGTGAATTTGTGATTTATTTGAAAAGTGAATAAGTTTTAATAATCGGACCAAGCCGAATACTACAATACTAATTTACATTCAAAAGTATTATGTACATAATCTACAAAAAAAAAGGAATTAAAATGAAAAATAAGGAAGGAAAATGGAGTTTAGGTCGGGAGAGGAATTAATCTACGGAATAATAAAGGGATGTTCTTATGAAAGATATATTACGTGGGAAATCCAATTCAGATTGAACGGAGTTGGCTAAACGTAACATTCTATTTATAGGGTTGAAATGCCCGTAGTTGGTGCGGTGGAAAGAAAGACGGAAAAAAGGAACAGATCTGAGGGTACGTGGGTTTGTGTTTATGTATATAAGATCCAGGAGAAGGGAGGAGTCAATAGCACCAGTGGCAACTTGGTGTATGAATATTATGTCGGCGACATCGTGGCGTTTGGAGAGAGGAGAGACGGAAGGATAATAGGGTCAGACCAGGGAAGACCACGTAATGCGAACTTAAGAAATCGTCGTTGTACTGATTCGATTCTCTGTGACTGAGTTACTTGAAAAGGGGACCAACTTTGACTTGCGTATTCTAGGATAGGTCTGACAAAAGTGATGAACAGGGATTTCTTAACATATGGACTTGCAAATTCTTTCGATCATCGTTTGATAAATCCAAGAGTGGAGTTAGCCTTACTAACAATGATATCGATGTGGGACTGGAAGTTCAATTCCCTATCACAAATAACACCAGGGTCACGGATGGAGGAAACAATAGGAATAGGAGTGTTGGAGAAATGGTAAAAACGAGGATGTGAGGACAAACGCTTACGAGAGAAAAGCATTACTTGGCATTTGCTGATGTTAAGATCCAAAAAGTTTTTCTCACACCAATTAAAAAAGATATTTAAGTCATGTTGGAGCAGAAGGGAATCCAGAGGACAAGATATTGTTTGAATGATTTTAATATCGTCTGCGTAGATGGAGAGGTCAGAAAAGGAAATTGTGTTTACAATATCATTAATGGCAAGTACAAAAAGGCGTGGTCCAAGCTCCAAGATGACTACCCTGGGGAACGCCCGAAGTTGCGAAGATGGGCTTAGAAACTGCGCATCTAAAAGTGACCCTGTAGATACGGTTTTCTAAATAAGACTTCACCCATTTAATAAAAAGCGATGGAAATCCATACGATTTAAGTTTCATGAGAATGATTTGGTGGCTGATCTTATCAAAAGTCTTACTGAAATCACCTGTGATAACATCAACTTCTTTACCCTGTTCAAGTGCAACTAGCGTTGAAGAGACAAACTGAATAAGGTTAGTCGTCGTTGAATGACCTTTAAGGAAACCATGTTGATGAGGTGAAACAATTGATTTTGAATGAAAATAGAGGGAGTCATATACAACACTTTCAAAAAGCTTTGGGATGGACGATAATTTGGCAATCGGACGATAGTTGGAAACATCGTTCTTAGAACCTTTTTTGAAAATTGGGAAAATAAAGGAATCTTTCCATATGGACGGAAAACAGGCTCCTGTGAGAGAGAATTGAATGGAATTTTAGTGTACGAGCACATTTTTTTAGCAGGGATTCCGTCTGGCCCTGGTGGAAAGTTTATTGAATACAGAATGATGATCAGTACAGATAGATGCTAGAGAAGACTGAGGGGCATTCGGGGGCAACCGATGGTAAACAAGATCAGGCATGTGAGTGGGATTGGAGTAGGACTGCGAAAAGAAAGAGAAAAAAGGTTTGCAATAACTTTGGGGTCAAAGGAAGAGGTGCCAAGGAAGTTGAGGGAGGACGGAATGCCATCTGATTTTTTCTTAGTGATGATGAATTGAAAGAACCTCTTAGGTTCCGATATGAGAGAGGATTCCATGTTACAGAGATATTCCTCATAAACGAGTTTTGCTAAGAGTAGAGAAGTGAGAAGAGGCTTGTTGGATAATAGCTTAGGGGGGTTTGGGACTTTAAATAAAATTTCCAGAGTTTGTTTCTGTTGTTGCGAAGTTTTCGCAATTCACTAGTATACCAGGGGGGTAACGACTGATGGTGGGCTGCATGTCAACCCGAAATGCATTCAAATAAAATTCGTTTTTAAAATAGTAATTCGCGTTTGTGTGTTTTTTTTTTATTTTGAAGTGGTGGTCAATAAGGGAACTTTTGTTTACAAATTGAATTCAATAATCACGACCACAATATCGGTTCATTTCTTTCAAGATTAAATTAGAAAGTTTTTCGCCACCTGGTTTTGTGGGAATTTCTCCTTTAACCAAGAAAATTACTTTTCACCAAGTTCTTATTAGTTTCGATAGTAAAAGTGTGAACATGTAACATCAACATCCAGTTTCTACTGCAATGGTAGTCATATAACATGTTTCTTAACCATCCGACCTTATACGACCAAAAATATTGTTTATCAAAAACGCATTGCAATGAGAACTATTCAATAAAATACATAGAAAATTGACATTTGTATGGGCACTAAAATATTTTATTTTTTTTTTTCTTGATTTAACGGGAATATTGAAGCAAATTTTGTGTGAAAGTGACAACTAAAAGTCTGTTACAGGGAAAACTCATAAAAATGTGATTATCACAAGGGATAATCATCTTATTATTACTTTCGCCGATTCCATTTGTCTAAATAAAAATAATTTAATATATGTACATATGATTGAATTTATGCAAAAATGGATGTAACTGCAAGCGGTGGAAGAACGAAAGCAAAAAGTTGCTAGTTTCCAAACTTCTTTGTTGGAAAGTAAAAACGATTAAACAATAGGTCCGTTCGCGTACTTTCTGCACTAAAATTCGTAAGACGAGACAATTTGTGAGTGGGGGTAAAATTCTCTCACAAAAAAACAAAACTACAAAAAAGTAAGCGAACGGGAAAACAAAAAATTTTGCCCACATTTTATCTGTCAAGTTTTTTTCTATGAAAATTGAGACTTTGAATTTGAATTTATTTATTTATTTGTGTGTTATTACACCCAGACTTTTTTCAATCTGCGTGTTTCGTAGATTTTCTTTTGAACACTCATTCCGTCAATCTCGAATTATTACACTCGGATGTGTTTCGGTTGACTGTTTTTGACACTTCTCTTTCATTGTTTTGTTCTTATACACAAACTCAAAGAGTGAAAATTATTTAATAATAGAAAATAATAAGCTCTCTGCTCTCTATTGAATTGAATCCTTGTTTACTGAAGAACACATGAAATTGAAATAAAGCAACTCAAAGAAACAAAGAAAAACGAGAAAAACAACGTCAAAAAACGTCTGAAAATCTTGAACACACAATTGTGGGGGTTGAGACTTTTTAAAGTATTTCTATTTCACCTACTTTCTCTTTCGCACTTATTTGCGTCTTCCTAAAAACGTCTGATTGTAATAACACACTTTGCTACTTTCAATAAAATCTGACACTTTTCACAAATCAGCCCAAAGAAATTTCTTGGGCTAAAATTCGTAGGTTGGGGAAATATTTTACTCTGTCATGAGCGCTCTCTTTTACGAAAAATTACCAAATGTTTGAGTACCTACGCGAACAGGATTTGGTTAAATTTCGTAATTTTTCGTAAAATTGGACTGTTTAAGGAGGGTACGCGGACCTAATAGCAACTTGCAAATCTTGCAACACACGTTTTTCTCAAGTTTTTGTTCTGTGGGAAATAAAAAGGGAAAAATGAAATGACGTGTGGGAAAAAGGGAATTTGTAGACTGGTAAGAGGGTTTTTGGAAAAAAATGCCCCCCATAACTGGCACAGAGACTCAATTGGTACCAAAGGGAGAAAATATGAAGGATGAATATGTTCTTCATGTCCATGTTCATTCATTTATTTGAGAAAGAGAAAAAAAAACTAAATTATACACTGATACTGGAATCGTTCTCCATTGGGATTATTTTCTTGACGTTTCTTCTTCTACCTGCAATGGAACGGGTTATGGTTATGATGTAAGTGCCATTCTTAAAACGATTCTGTTTTCAAAAGCAGAAGAGTGTTGCTCTTCTCAGAAGCATTGACATCTGGACCCTTCCGAATGCTTCCGGACGACCAAGGTACATCGGCTGGGCGGCATAAGATTCCTATTAATGAAAAGTATAGAGTACTTAGCTTCGGCCTGGGAGGTCCTTCTTTCCATTCTGGTGTTTGGCCGTCTGGGTGGTTTGTTTTTTTGCACCCTTCTTTCTTCTTGTTGTGTTTTTATGTTTTTTTTTTTATGTTCTTAGTTTGATAGTTAGTTGGGATTTAGGCAATTTAAATGAATATAAATTAATAAAAGGCGCGAAAAAGTAAAACGTGTTGCAATTTGCAACCAAATAAATAATTTTCAATTTTTGGGTCTGTCAAAGTTAAATGTTCAAGTGACAGATGACAGCTCACTTTGTATCCCACTGTAGCAAGGGAAATTTTTTGTTTAGGACACGACCCTGGGTAGAAGAAGAGGGAGGGTCGTTATTTACTGGCCAGATTTGAATACTTACGAGAAAGACCGTTGTGCTTTTCAGCCGATAGTGCGGGCTAATGGTAAGGAAGAATCGTTACATAATAACGATGAGGTGATGGGCTAGATAGGAAGATCGTCATTGGTGATCGGTACTAGGCAAAAATCACAAATCAATAGCCAAAGGAAAAGTAGTGAGGGCGGTCGTAGTGCTACATTCATTTAACAACGTATAGTTTGAGACCGGTAGATCAAGTAACGAAAAAAAAACGGTGTCGGAGGAAAGCGAACAAATGGTGGTGCTGTACTTTTTTTTTAATTTTTTTTAATTTTAGCGTTCTAAGGCATGATTTATGTTTTTGGAAAGAGGTGAGGTCCAGTTACGGTGGCCCCCATCCGACGAGAATAGCTGAGCAACGCAAGCATGCCGCAGCTACCGTAGCGGACATTCCTTCCCTTCCCCGATTCCGCCCGAGTCCCTCTCCTGATGATTCCGGCCTCGCCCGTCCCTCTCCTACCCATACCCTCCCTATTGCCTCGTTTCAGGTGATAGTAGTTAAAAGTTGAAATGGTGGCCAAGAGCAGTCTAGCTCGGTGCCCCAATTAGCGCTGAGTTGCGCCCTTTTAATACCATAAAAACTCGCTTGACCTATAAAATTAAAAGAGGGATTATATATATAATACTGAGTTTTGAGTGCGCCAGCTGGTTCGAGGAGGAACTGAAACAATTAGTTAAAAATACGCCTCAAATCCACCTTGTTGTGTTTAGAAAGGAGATCAAATCTTTGATCTTCAGTTCGGAAAGCTCATTAAGGTCATTGAAGAAGTACTTTCCCAATGTTTTGACTCTCGTTTTGGCTAGGACAGGACACTTGCACAAAAATCGAAGAACAGTTTCCTTTTCTCGCCGGTCCCCACAACTACGACAGAAAGTATTGTGGGGGATGCCTAGCTTAGATGCGTGTTCTCCAACGGGCCAGTGTCCGGTGCACGTAGCAACGACCCTGGCTATGTCTTGCCTGGGTCTGCAGATAAGATTATTAGTACGGTATTTATTGTAGGTGGGCCATATCCTTCTAGATATGATACAGTTGGTTAGGCTACTCCACCTGAGGTTTGATTCAGCGAGGAAAATTGAGAAGATCTTGCCCTTCAGAGCACCAAGAGGAATGTTGACTCTTTCCGCGAGTGAACTATGAAGGGCTGATCCTTGCCTAGCCAGATCGTCAGCTCGTTCATATCTTCAAAGCCACTATGACCCGGAATCCAGATAAGAGTGACCTTGAGTCCAATGTTCTTGCCCGCTAACTCACTTCGGCATTGTTGAACCAATTTTTTTTTATATATTCAGACAAAAGAATTCAAACTAGCTTATATGATCTAAAATCTTATAATAACTTACTGGCCCCAACCGGGCACTCTAAGCAAACATATTGTTGAACTAATTTGGAGGATATACAGTGGACGAACCAATCGCCTGACTGTCCGAAAAAATAGATGTATTGCGGTTTTGATTTGGATCAAGTTTTAGTAATTTGCATTTTCTTTAATCGCGAGTAGTTCAGCCTGAAAGACACTAGCAAAATCAGGAAATCCCAAAGATCTGGAGACATTTAATGATTCCCCACACTCCATCTTTGAGCCGTCAGTGAAAATAGTTGTGTCGAAGCCTCTCGTCACGAAGTCATCATCCCATTCATTCCGAGATGGAATGATAACTTTAAAATCCCCACTAAGGTCCACAGTAGGAGTGCAGTAGTCGGTTTTTTGTCGAAAAGGGTGATACTGATAATAAATAAAAATTTTATTTTCTCTAGACTGCTTCATCATTCATATTTTTATCTTTTAATATAACAGCTCTTTAATAGTCCGAGTTAATGATGATAATTAAACACCTTTTTTTTTGCTAATTTATTCACAAGTCTAGATGCAGATTTAAAACAGGAAGCTTAAAGTTGAACTTGACCTAAAGGTTCACGCTCACGCACGGGTGTTTCTAATTATGGGTTCTTACTAGAATTAATAATAAATAATACGCATTCATACAAAAAAAACAGTTATTAGAAATTTCTTAATGAAGCAACTTAACTTGCATAAATACTTGTAATTGTTACTCTGAATTGTTGGCCTGAAGAATTCCGTAATCTGGATTTCATTCCTGCTCTATTAATAATGTGTTTGTTCGTTTTCAGGTTTTCACCTTGATAATGTTTCCCAGGATTCCATACCCCCTTTGTGGTATTGACATGTTTTGAGGAGGCTAGAATATATTCAACGAAACTCAACCCGTTGTTAATTGCTGCCCCTCATGAAAGTCTTTAAATCAATTCTTTAGATGACACGTTCACCAATAGAATAACTTCTTCACTTAACCGATACAACCCACGAAAATCTTCACCAATTGGACACCTTCTTTCATTATAAATTCTTTGTCCGACATAGTTAACAATAAACTGGACCATGCGGACTCGGCCGACTTGTTGTTTTTTTAGCTTTTGGATGGTTTTTCCTACCTATTCTGTGCTGGGGGCTGGGACTGGGTCTTCATGGACTGGTCTTTCTTTTCCTTCGTCATTGCTTCGCTCAAATTATGCTCATTCAGCAGCTACATTTCCTTCACTTACTACATTTGACTACATTTCCTTCACTGTTTCGAAGAACCTGTGTCTCGGTTCTGAAACCAGAAGCTAATTGCTTCGACCTTTAAGGAAACGCCGAGTGTTGTTCTCGGCCCGAGACTCTTCTAGACCTTTGAGCTGAGAAACTGCGGATTCTCTTTTCATCTTTCGCAGAGTATTTTTCTCATTTCTCCTTTTTGTTCGGTACTCTTCTCTTTCTGCTCTTGTTTTCCGTTGCAGAATCTGCATACGTCTCTCTTTTAATAACGCGCACTCATCATCATACCACGGGTTTTTTTTCGGAGGTGGCCGGTTACCAATGGTGGTCTCAGCTACATTTTTAATTATTTCGCGATATTAGTTCTACAAGGGTTTAACATTTGTGATATTTGGAATGACAGCGGTTGCTGGCATTATCCGGAGTGCTAAGGCAACCGATGTTGAACTTCTTTCCTTGGGCTGCATGCTTTTTTTTTTGTCATTTGATAATCGAGCTCTAAACTTAGCCACTACCAGAAAATGGTCAGAGTCCACATTTGCTCCTCGGAAAGTGCGCACATTCAAGTTGTTGGATGCATGTCTTGCGCCGATTAGGACATAGTCGATTTGATTGGTGGTTCTATCATCCGGAGATCGCCAGGTTGCTGTGTAGATCTTTCGTCTTGGAATATTGTCCTTAAGCTCGTCTAAAGTCTTTGGTTTGTTAGCATACATCTGATTTTCAAAAATCACCACAAGAAAAAGTCCGGTTCAATTAAATTGGGTGATCTTGGTGGCCATTCAATATCCCCCTTTCAATACCAAGCGTCCTGTGAATTTGAGGACGTCGTCGATATGAATTTGGACGGTCCGCTTCAACCCCGTTATTCCCGAAATTCAAAGCCAAGCTAGGCTTAGAACGGCAGCGATTCAATTGACAATATTGACGAACGCTGTGTCGATTACATTTAATGAACATTGTTCCGTGCGTTCTAATGGGTGCGAACCAATTCATGGTTAAAATTGTAATGCAATAACCTTTCCAGAATGTATATTATCTCATATAAGTGCTTCTTAACTTAACCTTTTCCCCCAAAATCCCTCGCGGTTAAGGATAATTGCCCTGGTTCGTCTGAGCAGTCGTTCATTTGCTAGTCTCTTAACAGATTAACAGATTGATATTTCTAATTGTGTTCTAAAAACAAGTACTCGTAAAAATAACTGATTTTCTTATATTGTTTTACAGATCCCACATCGACAATGTTCCCCAACCTGCCACCGGAAATATTGATAAACATATTTAAATACTTGGATTTCTACGACATCCAAGCCGTCAAACTTTGTTGCAAGCAATGGCTTGCCGTCACATTAATGCCAGAATTCGAATCCAGTGGAGTGTTCAAAATCACAAATGGTATCCTAGATAAAAATCATCCTGCTGCCGAAATCCTGCTGAGCAAACAAATTACTAAGCTTTATCTAAAAGGTGTCTTTATAGCAAATGCTGATGAATTATTCGTGCATCTTGGTGTCTCCCTCAAAGCACTCACTCTCAAACTAGTTCCCATGGACACTGCACTGCCTCTGACCATGACGCACTTTCCAAATCTGCAATACCTCAAAGTAATCCATATAAAGATGTCCTCGCTGATTGGACAAGTCAATTGGAACATTAAAGGCCGATTAACTAAAATAAAGGAATTGAACTTGACTGCCAACGACTCAACTGTCAATAAATACTTTTTGGATAACATCACCAACGCTGAGTCACTTAAGGTATTAACCATCGAATTTGGCTACAGAGAGGAATCACTTATTCTGGATGTCCTCAAGGAGCACTCAGCTTCTCTGGAAGAACTCGACCTGCGCTACTACGAAGGAGCCCCGTTGAGTGCTGCAAAGTGGGGAGATATTCTTGATACGTTGAAACTCAAAGAATTGTGTCTGCAAGGAAACTTCCATCCGGACATAGTAACTCGGTCAATTGAAACTCAGAACTCCCTGCGTTCATTGGACCTGAGAGGCTCCGTAGCGGTTGATGATAATTATTTGTTCAAAATCGGCAGGAGACTTCCACACCTTGAAAGACTAATACTAGAATACTGTGGACGCATAACCAACAGAGGTGTCAATCAATTAGGCAGCCTGTCACAATTGAAGATCCTTGACCTGACCGGCTGCAATAAACTTACATCACTCAGTATCCATGGAGTTATCGGGAGGACGCCGAACTGGTGCTTGTTAGAGTTACATTTGCAAGATGTCAATATTGACGAATCGGACGTGTGTTTCTGCGCAAATAACTTGCCGAATCTGAAGGTTTTCAACCTCTGTGGTTGCGGCAAGGCCGTCACAGACAAAGCCATTCAAGAAATCTTCGACTGCCAGAGAAAACTGCGACATCTGAAAATCGACAATTGTAGATTGACCGACAGTGGAATACTGGGATTTGCGAGTGGCAATTCAATACAGAACTTGCAGTGTCTCGAGAAGCTTAGTATGAGAAGCTGCAATGAACTGACGGATTTGTCGTTGACCGGAGGTCTCAGGTTTCCGCAGTTAAAATTCCTTGACATTTCAAATTGTGAGAAGTTTACTAAGCTCGGTCTACAGGGCTTGGTTAGAAATAACCCGACAATTGAGGAAATGAGAATAAGTAGTGGCAAGAACTTGGGCTATGAGGCTCTACAAGTTCTGACTGGTGGTCTGGGGAGACTGCGCCTGTTGAATGTGGAGAATTGTCGGGATTTGTCACAAATCAGCTCTGAGAATTGGATACAAACCAAATTTCGACCTATAACAAATGAAGTTACATTGAGAAGGGAAAATAAGTCCTTACTGAAGTGGATTAAAGAGCGGGAAACCGTAAAAGATGAGGATGCGAAAGTTTGTTCTTAAGTTATGTGGCTTTTCTTACAACCACGAAGAATTGCTACTAAAATTCAATGTTTTTTGGTGTGTAAGAAATGTGAAAAAACGAATCAATCCCTTTTTTGAATGTCTGTGTTGTCTGGTCAGCTGTAAAATCGTTTTGTGCATGGTAATCACAACAACAGAAAACTCAGCTGTAGTATATGTGTAAAATCCGTGTACAAGTATGTGTAAATCCGTTTCCAAAAAGAGATTCGAGAGAAATCAATCCTTCGGGAAATAAATTCAATTTCTTTGTGAAAGAAATGCGTTTAAGGGAAAAAAAATTGCCACTTTTACGTCACGGATCAATTCTTGGGTTGTAAGAAAAGCCACATTACTTTATTGTTTTTTTTTTAAATTTTCTTACGAATGAGTGCAATGAATTGTAAATCTTAGAATTTACATAAATGTGTTTTAAGGTTATGTTTAACTTAAATTTAAATCAAAATGAATGAATGTAAGTTTGTTTAAAAACTTGTAATGTTTGTGATGTGTTTGAATGTGAACTAAATGTGTCATCACTGAGTGAAATAAAAGAATACATTTTTTAAAGGCAATTCACGTCGAGCTTTTATTTGGCCGCTCGGGCTTGTTTTCCTTCTTTGGAATTCTTATGTAACATCTCTTCTAGTTTAACTGACGGGCAATCTTAGAAGAACGAGTATTGTGGTTGAATCCTATCGCCAGTGTTTTTAGAGCTCAACTAATTGCCCTCGACCATTCATACCAAAGGACTATCGGAAGATTATATTTGATTCAATTCATGGTTTGGCTCATCAAGGTTTTCGAACATTTGTCAAGGCGGTTACCAAAAAATTCGTTTGGCCAGGTATCAATAGAGATTTCGTAACTGGGCCAGAGCTTGTATAGCTTGTCAAAAATCAAAAATTTCCAAACATGTCAGTAGCCCAATCGGGAATTTTACTCCAGTGTCGAAACGGTTCGATGAAATCCATATAGATCTTGTAGGGCCTCTGTCACCATCAGAAGGTTTTCGATACCTTCTCACGGTTATCGATAGATACACTCGATGGCCTGAGACAATTCCAATTCAAGATATTAAGGCGGAAACAGTGGCAAGCGCTTTTTTCACCAATTGGTTTGCTCGCTTCGGGGTACCGTCAGTTATAGTGTCTGATCAAGGATCCCAATTTGAATCTGGATTATACAATGAGCTTTGTAATTGCCTGGGAATTAAACACCACCGTACTACGGCATATAACCCCAAAGCTAATGGATTTCTCGAACGCTGGCATGATACTCTAAAAGCAGCGCTTAAAAGTCACGATGACATTCAATGGTCCAGAAAGCTTCCACATGTCTTAATGGGCCTAAGAGCATCTTATCGCGAAGAATTTGGGGCAAGTGCCTCAGAACTTGTTTTCGATCAAAATATTCGATTACCGTCAGATTTTCTAGAGAATTATATAGTAATTTCGAAAACGTTCGAACGGCCGCGCCAACGCGTCATTGCAACCATAAACCTTTTGTTTTCAGTTCGCATGTTTTTGTCAGAAGTTATTCGGTACGAAAACCCCTGCAACAACCTTATGAAGGACATTTAAGATTTGTATTAGTGGAAAAATATCGACAATCGGGATCGATCGTTTAAAACCATGTTTTACGGAATCGCAAGATTGTAGTTACGAGCAGGTTAGGTCCAGAACCATGTCTTAAGAAAAAGGTAACCTTCGGCAATAACCACACGACCAAGATACCCGATTCAAGATCTCGGATGCATTCAACTGGCGGGGAGTGATGTGGCGGACTGAATTCCACATGTCGGCGGTGGTTTCTAGGCACCTGAACGCTTAGATAATTAAAAACTGAAACGAGATAATTCGAAAGAGATGAAGAGATCATATCTTCACTTTAAAAATGAGGAAAACATTTATTGAGTCCTCATTGAGTGGTGAGGCAAGTCAGTCGGTGGTGTGCTAAGCCTTTAATTAACATTTAACATTAAAATTATAAAAATAAGTAATGTCCTTAATAAATACCATTAAGAAGTAAAGAAAGTCTTTTACATTGATTGTGGGACAGTTAACTCCCATAGACAGTGCTCCACGCGCCTAAGTTCCCAGAGAATATTATTTATATAAATGAACATTGTCACTAGTTTCATGCGTTCTGTGGGGTTGAACCGATTCATGGTTAACATTGTATTGCAATAACCTTTGCAAAATTTATCGTAAATCGGTTGAAATAAATATCAAAGTTGTTCAATATTTCCATCGACCATTTAGATGGCGCACCCTTAATATCCGATCAAACTCATAACAAATCATTTTCACATCTCAACGGCCATGAAGGTACATG
The DNA here is from genome assembly GCA_920937365.1 of Sphaerophoria rueppellii. NCBI lineage: Eukaryota > Metazoa > Arthropoda > Insecta > Diptera > Syrphidae > Sphaerophoria > Sphaerophoria rueppellii. The sequence goes on from CAKKXW010000003.1 coordinate 80,202,944, forward strand.
GAGATCTTCAGAACAATCAACCGTCAACCAGATTGATCACATTGCGATCGACGGAAGGCACTTATCCAGCATTGTAGATGTTCGAACTTTCTGAGGAGCTAACATCGACTTGGACCACTACCTCGTCGTAGCCAAGGTAGTGGTACGAATATCCCGACAACGGCCAAAACAAGAAAATTCGACGTCGGACGGCTACAATCGCAAGAGATCGCCAGATAGTTCTCTGATCGAATGTCAAGTAACCTCTTAAGGAGTCCTATGCCACCAACATCAAGTATTGAAGACCAGTGGCAACATTGCCAAAAAGCAGTTGGAGATGCCGCCTGTAATGTGCCGGGTTTCACACAGCCACCAAAACGAAACGCCTGGTTGACGAAGAATGCAGACAGCCCCATGCAGCCAAGCAGGAGGCAAATAAAGCGGCGCTGCATAGAAGGACAAGAACTGTGTGTGAGTTCTACGAGCGAGAGAGGGGAGAGGAACGCCGGCTTCTCAGGAGAAAAAAGAGAGGAGAGCATGAGAAGCGTCAGATCGGGAATGTTGAGAGAGCTAACAGCAGGAATGAAGTTCGGAGGTTTTACAGCTGGCTCAAGGTTATCGAGCAAGAACCGATGCCCGTAGGGATAAACAAGGGAACATCATAGTAGAATCACAGTCAATGCTGGTGATTTGGAAAGACCACTTCTATAGACTGTATAACGGCGACGACGAACAAAACACCGCCGTCAGACAGGAGCCTTTCATCGGACACGATGATAGCCAACAATTCCGTGAACCCGACCTAGAAGAAGTGAAAACCGCAATATTACGGCTGAAATCCAACATAGCCGCTGGACTAGCTGCGGAGTTGTTCAAAGCAGCAGGCGACGAGCTAGATAGGAGCATGCATAAAATCATCTGTAAGATATGGTCAGAGGAATGCATTCAAATTTCAAAATGAAAACTCAAAATGTCTATTGTCCTTATTTCGAGGGATAATTAAATCGGAAATAACTCGCACGTTGCCGAATTTTGGTGGGGCAACAGTGTGAACAAATGCGTTTCGATGATAGACATTTTTCTTCAACAAGTGGGACATTTTGTAATTCAATTTGACGTTGGACATGCCGGCCAATGATTCGGAATTCTAGAGCCCAATGACTGTAATTCCCTTCTCCGAGTTGTCGGTGTGGATCAAAACTTGTGAATTCCAGAGAATGATAACTATCTCCTTTCCGTCCGACGGTACATTTGTTAGTCAATTTCTTCTGAGCACTTTCACCGGCGAAGAAGAATTACCCTATCGAATAGCTGCTGCTTCGGTTTGGCAAAACAACTGGGTTCAAAGCTCCTCACTTGAAAGACAAAGTGTGACAAAGGAGAAGAAAGTTCATTCGAGAACTGTACGAGCTATACCAAGATGTCCATGTAATCAAGAAGGTCAAGAAAAGACGACTACATTGGAAAACTGATATCTTGAGAGGATATTACAAGTCCTTTCTTGGATAGCCCAGCCGCTCTTAAATCTCTCTTTTCTGTCTCCATAATTTCAACAACAAAATCAAATCCACCTCATATGGCAGGCTGATGACCAATGATATTGGTCTATATCTATATTTGGTCTCTTTAGAAACTGTCATACGCGGCCTTAAAATCGGGTGAATATTGGATCGATGGTGGACTTGCCGGGTCTGAAGCCACACTGATAAGGACCTATTAGGTTGTTGACGAAGGGCTTCAAATGTTCACACAGCACGGCAGACATGATCATATAGGATCACAGGAGGCAGACATGATGTTAAAGAGACTTTAACCTCTGTAGTTGGTGCAGTTCAGGGGATCTCCTTTTTTGAGGCTTACGATGCTGAGGTTCCATTCCGGGCATGCTTTACTCCGACCAAATTTTGCAGATGAGCTGGTGCATGCTCCCAGCTTAGCATTAAAATCTCCAAGGACGATTTTAATGTCATAGCTAGGGCATTGCTCATAGGTCTTGTCGAGGAGCTCGTTGAACCTGTTCTTGGTGTCTTCATCCTTTTCTTCAGTGGGGGCGTGAGCGCAGATGAGGCTGATGTTGGTCAATTTAGCCTTTATACGGATTGTCGTGATGCGCTCATTCACTGAGTTGAAACTCAAGACCTTTCTGAGTCAAGTCCCAACTACAAAACCACATCCAAATAGGCGCTGATTTTGTTCCCAGTAGCAGTCGCCGTTGTAATAAGCACTTTACAAACATAACAATACCAATGAATAATATTATTTCAATGTCGACGTTTTTTTGCAAAAAAGAAATATTAATAATTTATGAATCAATTTCAAATATGCCCCAGTATTAAGACAAACAATGCCAACCTTAAAAGCCAACGCACTCTTTCTTTATCAAAGTTCAATTGTCGCTGAGTAGTGCACGTTCTAATTTTCACACATAAAAAAGTCAACGAAAAAAAGTGCAGACATTTTTTTTGCTTAGCAAAACCCTTCGCTGAAGTCAATAACCTCATTGCTTACAAAATTGTTAGGTAACAATTTGAGCTTGTTTATAGCCTAAAATTGTTTGGAAAGAGCGGATTGTTTTTAAAGTAATTAATTTAACTACGTGTTCTTTTTTTACGTTCTTATGTCTCTTTGAATATAAAATTCTTGAGAAGATGAACCAAACACAAGCAAGCATTGTCTGTCTGTCTCTGTATGATTAAATCTGTTACTTTAAATTCAAACCAGAAACTTAAGTAAACCACTTAGGTTTTGCACTCAAGACATTATCTAGGCAATTAAAAAGGTTTATTACACTTTGATCTGTTGCCTTGATCTTGTTTCAGGGTTTTAAGATCTTGAAAAAATATTTTTATTGTTACTACTTGACAAACTCATCAAAATATATTTTGAGACTTATTAAGTCGTTTATCAATGGTTTGGCATTTAAAGTGGTTTATATAGACTCAGAAGCTCATTAATATGGGATGTTTTTATATTTACAGCAATTAAGTAGTACACGAGAAAGCGACCACATGTATGTATGTAGATGAACAGAAACCAAAAAAAAAAAAATGGAGTAGTTAAACTTAATTACTGTGGCTTAATGTCAATTTATTGACGCCCCTTTAAATATTACTATAGCTTAATGTATCTCAATAAATTATTGTTCTCGTTATGCTAGCTCCAATTAGATTTTTTTTTTTTAACTCAACCTATTTTAGATTAAGGCTTTGATATTTTTATATCTTATTGCTCGATAAGCTCAGCTTGGGGTATAAAACTTGGGAACAAATTGAATTACAAGACTCGACTTGGACGGATGCTAACGCTAGGAGAATCAATAACAATGAACATTTTTTTCCTGAATAAAAATCGACATTGACCATTGCCATTGACGACAGAATCCGACACAATACATACTACACCAAATATGACAAGGCAAGCAATATTGATTATGTTCACGGCCATTTTGAAGTATTTGTTTCTTTGCTGCACGTTTGAAGACATTTTGTCAAGTCAATATGACTGAATTCCATCTGTACCATCTGAATAGATTTTTTTTTCATTGCTAAACAAAACTTTTTCCCTCGCGTCGGTCAAGCTTATGTGACTTTCGGCAGAATAAAGCCCTGAAGATTATGGGCTGCATCTAAAGGTGTCTTCTTGGATCCTTTTTTGTACACAAGGTTGGACTTTGTAGTTGCCTTTTAAAATTTGTCTGACGCGGGCTTGAAACAAGCAAGTCAAGTTTGGCCTTAATTTGTTAACCAAACAGCTTGTTTGTGATGGCTTTACCGCAATATCATTAGAACTTGATGTGTTGTTAGCTTTTCATTATGCACGTGGTCGGTAATTTTTCCATAACTTTCACCTAACCTTAAAAATATATGAATTCCTGTATTGTCAACTAGAGAGGCAACAATCTTTGATTGCAGTGATTTATTAGTTTTCTTCTGCAGCTGAAAATGCTTCCACTTCGCGAGCTGTGGATTAGGTGTTAACAACAACAAAACCGAGTTGATGCTCTACCTCGGTTAAACGGTCAATCATTAACATTGTCTTCTAGTGCTAAATATCTGGCAGTTATATTATACAGAAAATTAAACTGGAAGCTTAATATTGGAGATCGGATGAGAAAGGCGTGCATTGCCATCTACGCCTGCAACAAAACCTTCGGCAAAAAGTGGGGCCTTCAGTCAAAAATGATCAAGTGGACGTACACAGCGGTTGTTAGACCGATACTTGTTTACGGCTCCATTGTTTGGGGGCCCCTATCAGCAAAGCTTAAATAGTTAACAAACTTACAAAGGTGCAGAGAAATACTTGAGTAGGGTTATCAGGGGCAATCAAGTCCTGTCCAAAGGATGCACTTAACGTCATCCAGGACCTTTTCCCGATTGACCTATTTATTAAATATCAGTTGTCCTGCAGTATCCTGAGACTTAAAGAAATAGGCTGCTGGAATACAAGATCCTACGGGCACTGCAACCAAACATGCCTGATACCATCTGACATCATATCTACAACCACCGATTACTGCATCCCTACCCTGAGCACCTCAAATAAGTTTAGAATCTTGCTCCCGTCAAGAATCGATTGGGAGGAAGGCGATGTGACGAAAGACTTCAACACAACTATCTTCACGGATGGTTCGAAGTTGGAATGCGGTTTTGGTGCAGGTGTCTTCAGTGAATCTCTTCAAAATCCTATAGACTTCCCGACTTTACTAGTGTATTCCAGGCAGAATTGTTAGCGATAAGGGAAGCTATACGACTCTTAAAAATATCCAACAGAACCAAAATAAAGCTATACTAACAGAAAGTCAGACAGCTATTAAAGCCATCGATCCATCTTTATCATCCTCTAAATTGGGTCCAGCAATGTGAAGAAACCCTCAGGGAACTTGATTTGAGCGTCACTCTTATCTGGATACGGGCCATAGAGGCTATGAGGGATATGAGAAGGCAGATTAGCTAGCTAGGCAAGGCCATCCGCCCTTCACATTTCATTGGCGGTAAAGTATATGCTCCTCTTGGAGTTGTGAAGGGCAATATCCTGACCAAATACACATCAGAAGCAAACCATAGGAAGAATTTAACGAGATGCGTTATATCTAGTAACATCTGGCTGGCCCATAGCAAACCAAAATCAATCAATTTAATTTCCAAGCCAAGGCTCAGCCAGGGGCCAGATTCTGTAATAAACGAAGCGAAAGCGATCGTTCGTTTTTCAAAAACGAAAGAAATGGTGCGAAAACGATAATTCGCATTCTGTATCGCATTTCGTTTTTAGTTTTGTATTCGTTTATACTTCAAATCGAACAGATTTTTTTAAGATTTTGACAGTTATAAAATATTTTAAGAGATGAGAAATAAATTTAATCGATACCTAACACTCATGGAAATCGATAGTTATGTACATGATTTATATTTTAAAATGAGACAAAAAAATGAAAAAATCATACGTATTTCGTTTTTAAGGACTTCAACATCAATTTCGACCAATATTAAGTAAAAAATACATTAAACAATAAAAAAGCATCAAAAGAAAAACATATCGATAGAAGTAAAATTTAATAAACATATAAAAATTGAGAAGACTCATCACTATTATTGTGGCAGATTGTGTTATGACTTTT
>CAKKXW010000003.1:80214274-80232632 GCA_920937365.1 Sphaerophoria rueppellii
ACATTAGTACAGCCAAGAAAAGAGAAAGGTCTTTTAAGTGAAGGCGTGTAATAACGAAAAAGACAATAAAAGTGGAAATTTTACGATATTTTACGTAAATTAGTAAGTGAAAAGTCGCTGTATATTGAGTAACGTCTTAAAGTTTTTGTTATTGTTGTATGAAAGTCGAAGTTTTTCAACAGGTTGGCTATTTTTAAATTCAAAACATTAAATTTAATGGATAATTTTATGACCCTGAGTGAATTTACTTAGGTATTGAATTGAAAATTTATGGCAGAAAATATATGGGGGTAATCTATCAAAGTGACTTATTTAGGTTGTTGAAAGGGCGATGAAAGTATGTTGTTATTGTTTTTGAAATTCTGCAATGAGTTATATGTCGCTGAAAAGTGAATGATTAAATGCATTTTATAGCATTTTAAAGGTGAAAATAACAGAAAAAGCAATAATGTGCGGAAGTGAATTTTCTGGAAAGAGAAAAGAACCGACATGATTACAATAAAATAGAAACTTTAATATGCAGTCCAATTATTTTTTTAAAGCCTGAGCCTGAGTGACATTATAAAGTGAAAAGTGATTGTATTGATGCTTGACACTAAATCGAACAATTTTGTTCCAGTGAAATCTTTCATAGTATTTTTAAAAACATTAAAATTCAAGAAAAAATTGATTGCGATATTTGAATTTTAAAATAAATGCTTACCCTAAAAAAAAAACAAGTATACGCCCTAGTAACCGCATATACACGCACTTCTGATTGAAAATACTTTACTCAAAAAAGAAAAAAGAAAAATTTGACCAATCATTTTGGCGTGAAGCGTCTACGCAATATTGAATAATTTGTATTTTCGTTTTATTTGAAGACAATAAGTAAATTATTTTGACTTGCTGACAATAAATCAATTAAAACAAATTGGTCGAAAAATTGAAATAAAAAGCTATTTATTTATCCAGAAAGAAGAAAAATCATGCTAGGTACATTTTTTGCGTTAGATTTGATTGGACAATACAAATCCAAAAATGAACTTGTTCTGTTTTAAAAAAAAATCGTAAACGTTGCCCATGAAGGGTTACTTTTTCGCGTACTTCTTCATAAATCGAACTTTATTTGTTTTGCCTCTAATTTTATTAGGGAGATTGTTTGATTTTAAAAGCTTCTTTTCACATTTAAACATTTAGGAATAAAAACATGTACATATTTTAGATATAAAAAATTAAATTTAGATATCTACCTCAAAACTACATTTCATCTGAAAAAAATTGATGGCATACGATTTCTTAAGATATTGTTGAATGAAGGAAAATAAGGCCCCGGGTTTAGATGGCATCCCAGCCGAGTTTTACAAAAATGAACAAATTTTATTTTTACTTAACAAGATTTTTTTTGAGGAGACAATCCCAAACAGTTTCCAGTCTTCGTATATTTCTGCTATTTTCAAAAAGGGAGACACTAACCTTCCAGAAAATTACAGGGGAATCTCTGTTCTTAGTTCTCTGCGGAAAATTTTTACGCAAGTGTTATACGTAAGGCTTGTTTCTTGGGTTGAAAGAAATAATGAAATAAGTTGCTTTCAGGCTGGGTTCCGAGCGAATCTTTCCACAGTAGACCAAATTTTTACTCTAACGTGTTTGGCTAGACGTTTTCTTGATAAGAAAAAGAATCTGTATGCATTCTTTGTTGATTTCAAAGCAGCTTTTGACACTATAAACATAAATTTACTGCTATTCAAACTTTCAGGTATCGCCTGGTCTACAAAGTTTATGAGAATATATGAAAAACTACTGTCAAATACAAGTTCGATAGTTAAAATTGACGGAAGAACATCAAACAAATTCAAATCTGAAACGGGAGTTCCGCAGGGTTGTATTTTAAGTCCTACGATTTTCTCTCTCTTCATTAATGATATAGAAGATAAAATTCCAGGCGGTGTTATGTTTGGAGATGTTCTTATCAAAGTGCTTTTATATGCAGATAACCTAGTAATTCTAACCGACAATGCTGAGACTTTGAAGCTCCAAATTAACAAACTGAAACAATATTGTGACACTTGGGACCTTAAAATTGATAAATAATTATTATAAAAATCAATTTTTCTTATCCAGTGGTAATATCAAACAAGAATGGCGTATAGTCAATAGTATTCTAAATAAGTCTCCAAACTCAAAAAAACACATTCAACTTCGAAATGATAGCTTGGTTATTTCTGATAATTTCAATATAGCTGAAAAATTCAACTCTTACTTTGCTTCTATAGCAGATGCACTCAAACCTCAGACTAGTTCTCATGCATGTAACTTATGTAATATTAGTAACAATGAACCTTTTCAAACCAGCAGTTTTGTCTACGAGGACATAAGTGCCTTCGAACTTTTAAAGGCAATTGGGTCTTTGAAAAATTCTAGCTCTTGCAGTTTTGATGGCATTTCAAATAACTTATTGAAAAATATAGCATCCTTTATTATTGACGTTCTTGCTTTTATTTTTAACAAAAGCATTTATTCCGGTTGTTTTCCGGAAGGGCTTAAATGCGCCGACGTAATCCCTCTTTTTAAAAAAGGTGAACCGGATAATGTCCAAAATTACAGACCTATTTCGCTTCTCCCGTCAATAAGCAAAATCTTTGAAAAAGTTATAAAAAGTAGGATTATGAAATTCTTGAATAAATTAAATTTTTTTAGCTACGTGCAATTTGGATTTCGAAAAGATAATTCCTTTGAAAATGCTCTGTTAGAATTTTGTTCTCAGTTATTTACTAATTTGGATAAAAAATTAAATACAGCTGGATTGTTCGTTGACATAACCAAAGCTTTTAATATGGTTAATCATAATATTTTGCTAAACAAGCTCTATAAAGCGGGATTTTGGGGATTTATGCTTGAATGGTTTAAATCCTACTTGACTAATAGAATTCAAATATATGAATATAGGCGCTCCACAAGGATCAGTTTTGGGACCCATACTGTTCCTTATATACATAAATTATCTTTTTAATATAAAGTTTAAAGGTGTTCTTAAAGCATTTGCAGACGATATAGGTTGTGTATATGGTTCAGTCAGCTTTTTAGAACTAGTCTTCTAACTAGTCTTCTGGTCTTCTGAACATAAACTTGTTATTAGCTCTAAAACTAAAATGATGTTCTTTAGCTTGTCCGAACAAAATTTGTCACCCATAGATATTTTTTATCATGCACCGGAGTGCCAGAAATTTAAACTTACTTGTACTTGTGACTCTGGTACTACTTTTTCTAGCAGTGTTAATTGTAGTAGTAATTGCTTTTTAATTGAAATAGTTAATGATTTCAAGTACTTGGGCGTAATTTTTGACTCTAATTTATCTTTTTCTAAACATATTGAGACACTCAGAAAATATTTCCGATGTACATTAAGATATTTTTTTTATTTGAGAAGAATGTGCTCTACAAAATTATTAACCACAATATACTATGGTATTTTTCACTCTAGATTACAGTATGGCATCTGTTGTTGGGGTGGTACACACTATAATAAAATACAAACGATTTTGATTCTTCGAAAATATATTGTGAGAATAATATGTAATAAACGTCGTCGTCTTCATCATAGTTTTCCTCTGTTTCTTGACTTCAAAATTCTTCCATTTCGGCATCTATATTGTTTCAAAGTCTTTTTTTGCTAGATCTGGTAATCTCAACGTTAGAGTTCTGGACAATTATAATCTTCGAGTTAACCGATTAAATATAGTAAATGTTCCCGTTTTCCGTACCACTGCGTTTAAAAATTTTTATGGTGTGACATCTTGTCGTTTGTTTAATAAACTTCCATTCTCATTAAGAGCATTAAGATCATCAACACAATTTTTGAATAAGATTAAAACCTGGCTTTTTAGTTTCGATTTTGATTCTATAGAAAATCTACTTAGTATACAGACTTAAAAAAAAAAGAACCCTATATAAAAAAATATTAAATAAACTCTCAGACTTCACTTCTTTTTTATGCATGTTTTATTTTGTATCTAGTCTTTCAAATATATATTTTGCTTGCATTCATTTTTTTTTTTTGATTTTTTGTTCGCTTTTATATATTTTTTTATTTTTATTTATTTCAAGTCATTTAAAAGGGTCACCCCACCCATTATTTATTTGTTAAATTTGTATTACAATTTGTAAGGGGCATTTAACACTATTTTACTTTAAAATATAAAATGTTCATTTATGTTTCTCATCTTAATTAAATATGTTATATATAGGTACTATTATGATAAGTGAATTAATGTAATGTGAGAAAATAAACAGCAAACTAAACTTAAAACTAAAAAAAAAAAAAAAAAAACACCTCGAAGTCAAAGATAATGGTTTTTAGACCCCAAAATCGTAGTAACAGGACTGGCACCTTGACGGCTCAAACATAGAAGTAGTGACTGATTTCAAATACTTAGGATTTACTATGACATACAACTTAAATCTCGATGCTCATTTAAAAGACAAAACGAAAGTAGCAAAAGCAGCTATTAATTGTATGTGGTCTAACTTCTTCAAAAACAACTCCATAGATGCGGCGACTAAATTTAAGGTATTTGAGGGAACTATCAAAAGCTCTCGCTATTTACATTGAGTCTGGTCTACCTCCAATCTATTTAAAAAATCTTAAGGCTAATGCTGACTAAATTGTTAAAGTCTTGCGGAGACCTAAAAACAATATTCAAAAAAAGATTATGTTGACAGATCTACGGGAAAATACCTTCCTTTTAAAACTGGTATGATTTGGCATCAGAATATAACTATCCGTTGTCACTATGTACTGATGACTTAGAAGAACTGAGAAACGAATTGTATGACCTTATTTGCATTATAGACGAAACTATGTATCAGAAATCACTAACCCGGGCAAAAGAGTCTGTTACAAGAAGAGTTTACTCTAAACTCAACCTATGCTTTACTATTTTAGAAACGATCTCACTGTCCATGAGATAAGCGTAGTCTTTAAAATGCGCGTTGAAATGCTTGAGCTTAACTATAGACCTCATAGAAATGATTTGAATGCGAATTGTTCTCTATGCAACCTCAATCAGGTTGAAAACATTTCTCACTTCTTAGCTTTTTGGCCAATCATACAAGATATCCGAAGATTATATTTTAACAAAAGCTTTTTTACAATTGAAGGATGTTTCGCAATTTTAAATGGAGAAAGTGGTTGGAAAGCTCTTATTCGATTTGTTTCAGAGGCCCTAACGTATAGAAACATGTACATTAATTTTTAATACATGCGGTCTAATCATATTTTTTTGTTTTAGCTAAACTAAAAGCCCATTTCGTGTATCGAAACACTTTAACCCTTTTGTTTTTGTTTCTTTTGTATTTTACCTTTTCCGATCTCGACTTAACTTTTTTTTTTAATTGTAAGATCTTGTTGATTTTTTCAACTTTTTTTTTCAAATCCTTTGCAGCGGGTTTTTTTTAAATTAATTTATATGAATATAAAATTTTCCAAAAATATCCTATAATTAATTTGATTATGCAGTATTCAAGAACATAGAAATATATGTACATTGTACATATTATAATTGGATTTCGATGTTTAATATTGATCTGTTTTTGAGAAATAGAATTTAAAAAAGGAGTTTTAAAATCTAAACAAATATTTGTTTGAGTGCAAAATTTTACTTGGGCAGTATATACGTACTTTTCAAAAATGGTTCTATGAGAGGTACCGTTTTGGAGCAATACAAAAATAATTTTTTAAACCAAGAAAATGAGGGTTCCGAAAAAAAGCTTAGTGGAAAAAATGGATTATTCCGGAAAAATAAGAAAATTTTAATATTGATTTGATATTTACGGACTAAGTAGGTACCGTAAATGGAAATTTCAGGGGCAACTTTACTTTAAGGGATCATTTTAGTGTTTTTTTTTTAGCTGTCAAATAATGAGGGAACCATTTCAGGTTGAGGAAGGTAGGTAGAAATGGCTATCCCACTTCCGTGTATGACACAGTTAGCGCTGAGTGCGCCGTTTTGGTACCATACCTCGTGAAATTCTAAAAAGATTTGGATGGGTTAGGAAGGACGTATATTCGCACGCACAATCCTATACATAAAATAGTATTAATCCCCCTACACTACGGCCTATGTCTCATAGTGCCATCTAGTTTAGGAAAGAAAAGGGGGGGGGGGCGTAAAGCCAGTTTGTGTTATTGAGGTATGAGATCAAGTCTTTGATATTAAATTCTGAGAGTTCCTCAATACCGTTGAAGAATTCTTTACCTATAAGTGGAGTGCTCTTTTTACATTTGGGACGAGTCGATGATAGTAGGTTCGGCCAGTTAATCATATTACGAAGTGTTCTTATGACTTATTAAAAGATATGAGATATCCTTGTAAAAGAGTCTTTTACCTGTATAAAATAACAGTAGTATGAGAGGATTTCTGCAAATACAATACATACCTTGGATTTAAGACAAACATGGTTTCTCCACCCTACACGACCATTTCAAAATTTTATTGCACTTTGACTCTAAGAGAACCTTTAAAGAGTGTAAAATTCCATTTGGTAATGTTTTTTTTTTTTTATCCTCTCACCTTTTTTGCTGACGAAAGAACTCTGATTTTTTCGAACGCTTTTAAGTTTACAACCCCGCTTTCCGGGTGTGGATCTTCAACGGCAAAATATGATAAGCTCATCATTTTCTGATTTGGACATCATAATTGGGGATTGAAAAACTGATTTCAATTTGATACTTCGCACAACAGAACGTTGTCTTCATGTCCTTAAATTATATAATAAATCACTATACATGAATGTTAATTAAATCGAGGAATTAACCATCTCCATAGTTTCGGTTATTTTTGGAACAACCATATATGCGATGTCACCAAAAATGCCGCAAGATGTTTAGGTTTTCTAAGACGATAATATAGAACTCCCTGAGTTGGTCCAGTAGCACACTTAATACATTAAGCCATTGCATTCCTGCCCTTAAGATATTTAACTGTAATACTCGAGCCTCGAAATTGCCCGAGGATATTGGTGAAAGTGTCGATTGTTATATTGGCAACAGTGTTAAATTTCGCTTCTTATATGTTCGACAAAGGCTTAGTGAGTATGATATTCACACGCCTGCATGCATGAGCTAAAATCAATCAATCAAATGGTTCTTTGGTTTCCGTTATCCTCAAAATCCTTAAAATGTAACAAACTCACTCACAGGTATATTTAGAATGAAACCACAATATGAAAACTATAAAATAAATGTCCAAAAAAGTATACGCCACAGTAGCTGCGTATGTAATGAATGCTTTGTTTATACTATAATTTTTCTCATTCATATGAAATATTATTCATTGCCAATATAAAACTCATAAAAAAAACTATAACTTTTTTGTTTATTTATTACTAAAATTGGCATGGTGTTTTTTGCGTTCTCTAATACCAATCCTCTATGAAAACACACAGAGAGATGTATTGTGATTCTCCCGTCAAAAAACATGATTTTTGACAAATAATAATTTTAATTTAAGACATCTAGTTTCATATGTACAATATACCTATGTATTTCACAGCTTCTTACAATTGACGTGATCGCTTGGGATAAGAAAACCCTAATGATTGGACGGGTCAACCACGAAATCTCAAATGAAAAATCTGGAAAACAAAAATATCGAACGAAAAAATCTCAAAAATAAAATTCTCGAATGCCAAAATCTCAAAAAAAAATAAATAATTTTCAATTCGCGCGAACGGAAATTATCTGAAAAATTATTTATATTTTCGAAATTAATTTGTTTGTTTAGCTAAAAATAATGGTTTTTTTTTTTCATTGGGGACAAATTATTCATCGCAAAATTCAAACAAGTTAAACAGTTCGGAAAGACAAAAACTTCAAATGCGAATGCTCAAATGCGTAGCTTTTTTACCTGAAATTGTTGACTATTTGGATGCGTTGAGTTATCAATTTTCTGAAAGTAGTAAGCTAGTTGAGAAGTATTGTCTTGTCTTGTGAAGACCAAAGAAGAGAAATCTTACCAAGAACTCAAAACAAAGTTGAATCTTAGCATAGTAGACTAAGTTTTAGTTGGTTAGCGCACGTTGGGCTGTACAAGCTGACTTATGTTTTAGTGCTGGAGTCGGTTTAGGAAAAATTTAAGGTAGAAAACCTTTAAATGGGGGAAGAATTTAATATGAGGCCGGAGTATGTGACAAAAGGAAAACCCATTTTGAAAATGCTGGAAGAAAAAGGAAAAAGAAGCTGTTCTTTATCGGTTTCTTAAGAAGCTTTGCTTAAAACTCTTTTTTGTTAATTAAATATTTTCTTGAATTATTTAATAAAATTTTATTTTTTGTTAAAAGAAAAAAAAAATGAATTAAATAACAAAGATTATATCTAAAAAAAAAATTTATTTCGATATTTGTTCGAGATATTGTCCTTCGAGATTCATGATTCATGTACGTTCCAGATTTTTATGCGTTCGAGGTTTTTGCATTCGCGATCTCTTGAAAAAAAATAGAGCTTGGTATCACTTAATTCCAATTAACATCTTTGAAGATAATACAATTTCAAAACAGCTTCACAATAAACTTCCCACGAGAGTATGATGCATAAAAAAAGACTCTACACTGCTGGCCGGGGGCGCATGTGAAGGCGGACGAGTTCGTGGGCAACAGTTAGTATTTAATTAGAAAAATTTGTTTCGAAAGTAATACAAATATTAATTACGTGGTACGATATTACCGAAGAATCAAGGCCTTAAGTGACTAAAAATCTTCAACAATTCTTGCAGTGGGCGCAAGGGAGTTGAATGGACACACAATTTTATGCCGATTCCGAATGACTGAGTTGAAATGCACGTTTTTAGACACGAGTAGGATTTGATTACATGTCTTCAATGTCAGAGTCTACGAACATAGGCTCCTAAAATGTTCCGTTTTTCATGGAAAAATTACTTTCATTTTATACATATGATATGTATTCGTTGAAATTTACATAATTAATTTTTCTAAGTCCATTTACATATTTTTTACATAGAGCAAATGTAACACACAAAGAACCCACCGCAATTTTGGAATGTTAACTTATAACCTTAACATATTTTAGAATTTAAAAACAAAATTTCGTTCCCATAATTTATTCACACCAAAACTTTAAAAATAAGAAAACATTAACATAATTTTTAAGCAAAACTAAAACGTCCTTACATGGATATAGAAAATAAAATGAATTTTAAATAACTTAATATACACGACGACTTGCAAGAACTATACATACACATACGAGCTACATAGGTATCTAGCCCACCGGAATCTACCAAGCTAAATTTTTGTCATCAAGTCTGCTTCGCGGTAGATCTGATCTGATATAGCTCGTGACTATATCGTTTTTCCTCACAAACGGGCCCAACTATTCTCCGTAAGGCATATAAATGAAGGTTGCTGCTACTGGCCCAATTTAATTGACCATGTGCATATGAATTTGTCGGGCCTCTAGACGTATCGATCGGGAATCTTTATATTTTAACCATTGTAAACCGATATACTCGCTGTTCAGAGGCTTACCCTCTTAAAGACATGTGAACTGAAACAACTGCCAAAGTTTTCGTTTCCGAATATTTTAATCGATTTGGTGTACCACTGCGAATCACCACAGATCAAGGCGGGCAGTTCGAGTAGAAACTTTTTTTCGAGCTCTCAAAACTATTAGGATCTCATAGCCTATCATCCGCAAGCCAATGGTTTAGTGGAAAGGTTTCACCAAGTACTTAAATCAGCCATCAAATGCAGGGAAAATACTACGCATTGGAGTATGGTTCTTTTGGGAATCAGAATGGCTTTGAAAAAAGATATCAACTGCTCACCAGCCGAAATGGTTTATGGGCAATCCATAAACGACTCCCATCAGACCTTTTTACCACACAATCTTCAGATGAGTATTTTGGTGAACATGATGTACCAAATTTAACAGCCAAACTTAAAGACAGCATGAACGCATTACGTTATAAGGATACTCGCCACAATGACTGTCACGTTAATATTCCAAAACTTCTATCAGATTGCGATAAGGTTTTTGTCCGCACACCACCTAATAAGACAGGACTGAAATCTCAATATGAATGTTTTAAAAAGACTTAGAATATTTTATATCCTGAAAATAAAAGGTAAACATGTTTACGTATCCCTGGACCGTCTAATGCCCGTGTTTGTAATTGATTCATCGCATCAAAGAAAAATTGCAAAACAAGTCACAAGTTCTTAAAAATAGATTGTCAAAACTTATAAATAAATATGAAATCATTTTTTTTTTATTGCAATTATAATTGTTTTTATCGCCTTCTGCTGGAAGGGGGGTAATGTAATAATCATTGCACTCAATTGAAATTTAAATAAAACTCCCTACACTACTTATTTTAGTACTTTAGTAATTGTCTCAGTTGAAAACAAGCTCTCGTTCGTGGCGGTCTGACCTCTAAATCTTATAATAATCACATTTGACTTTAAGTTGTTTAAGTTTGAATAAAAACTTTTATATAAATAATGTTCGACTTGTTCTTATTGAACTAATTGTACCTACAAAGTGAATTTTATTAGCTTGGCTGGCACGCCATCAGCACCTGAGGTTTTGTTGTTCATTAACCAGTTGATAGCTTTTTTGACTTCATCAATGCTTGGTGGCTGCAGTATTATGTTGTCATCTTGAAATAGTGTGGAGCCGTAATTTCTTCTGTAAGTTGACCACTAAGCAATTCCTTAATGTGTACTTCCCATATCGGTGATCAGATTTACCTCTCCGTCCTTACAGTTTGTGCAGCGCGGTGTATACTGTGACATGTTACGGACGGAATGGTAGAACTTCCGCCTCTTTCGGACTTTGCTATCTATTTCTTTCAATTTCACAGACGATATTACCCAGGGTGCTTTCTTTTGCCTGTAATTTCTTTTCCTCCTTCCGAGTGTCCGCATTCTATGAGATTCTTGCATTGCTCGATATGAAGCGTTCTTACGTTCAGACACTTGTTTGCATTATACGCATTTCCTTCCATTGTTTCGTTTTTTTTTTCAATCCTCCCTTGGAACCCTCTACCAACAAGATAGTGATCCGAGTTGAAATAAAGCATACGTCATGTAAAGTAAATTTAAACTTATTGCGTTTTAGTGTTATGTTAAATGCTAATCGTAAACATATGAAGGCACATCATTTTTTTTTTAAATCATTCGCAAGTTTTCTGTCAACAACCCTTACCTTGATTCGAAGAAATAGAATGGAATAATAGACTTGGTTGAATACCTTCCTTTACTTGTCTGCCACCATAATCTTGATTTTCCCTCTAAATGAAGATTCTATCATCCAATTTAATGTTTCCAAAGAATAGACAACAAATTGGTGTAGTGATGAGAACAGGAATATTGCTTAATTAAAATTTGTCTGTTTTTGAAACAGCAAAATCCATTTGAAGATTACAATTTAAAACAGAAAAGATTGAAGTTTGAATAAGATTTTACTCCTGATGAAAGATGAAAGCGCGAACGAATAAGTAGGAAAGAGGATTATTGAGAATAATTAATATTTTTAGGATTTAAGAGCGACGTTCCGATGACTTTCATACCAAATGAGACAAGATTTCATAATACACTTCGATGTGTATTGTCATCAATGATCCAACGAAAGTGTTCTTCCAAATGAAAATAGAAAACACTTTGGCCAAAAGTTGACGCATTAAAATCGTCAAGGAATAAGACTTTTCTCGGCTGTAAGTAAGGTAGAACAAAAAGGTTTGAGCCTATTGCTTTTGTTTGCCTCAGAAACCTGAGAACGTATCCTAGCACACGTGTAGCTTGTAATCAAAAAGTTGCGGAACTCAAACTATTGAAAACAGCACATCTTTCAGCAGCATCTCCTTCATAAACACGTGATTAAATTAATATGTTAATATGAAATTCTATCTGGTTATAATTACTAGACATTGTTAAACAGTGTTTCGGTAACGAGAGGAAAACGCAACACCGCAATCAAGCTCTCATGCATGAGAATTAGAATAAGGAAAAATTATCGCATAAAGACTAAGATCTTTATTTTGGCTTTTCATATGCATGTATCTAAGGCCTCAAAAGCCCTTCCGCATCCATAGATACAAAATCAGATTAAGCCCTGTGAAGTGAATTCGCAATAAGTCTTGTCGACTTTTCGTCGTTCTTCAGCCATCAACGACGTGACGTGTGGGCTAGAATCCTAAGAATATTTTCATATAATTAAGGCATGGATCTTATGAGATTTGTTAAAAGCGTCAGAAGGTTTTTTGATTGAGTTACCTTTTGCACAGGTAACGAAATTTTTCACATCTGATTATTGTGTTGTTTCTTATTTTATTTAAAAGGTCTTTGGGGTAAGGTGTTAGGAGGTTGTCTCTATTAAGTTGAATGAAAACATTTAATCATGGAAGAGAAACTGGGTGGGCAGATTGTAAATTAAAATGCAGACCAGGTATTTTGAACGAACTAAATAGTATTTTCGGGTCATAATAAAGTAGCGTAAGAAGTGTTTTGCATTTCATTCGGTTCGTTGACCAGAAAATTTATTTTATCTTCTATCAGTCTTTGAAAATAACACCACGTAGGTACATTAACGTAATGGAATTTGTGTCAAAATTGTATCTAAGATTCGCAAAGAGTTTCCTAAGTAACTTTGAGATTTGACATCAGCATGTAAATGAGGTATAAGAATAAAATATGTGTTACCTTTTGAGATTTGCATATATAGGGCCATTGTCAGAAAATAAAATCGGGAGCTTAAAGAGAATATTGAAGGCCTTCAGTTAATCTCTGAACAAGAATTAAGGTTTTTTTTTCGGTATCGAACACAAACGTTCAATTAATATATACGAGGGTGTCCCGATAAGTTCTTAGCCTCATCGGTCGACGGCACCAAAAGTAATTTACATAAGTATTTATATAAGATCGGAGTCGTAGTTCTGTATTGACCGAATTTTGAAGCCATATAAGGCAGTAAATATGAAACTCCAGTCGTCAATAAAGCTTTTCCCTATATTCTATGCTCGTTCCGAATGGTTTGAAAATAGCATATGTCCACCAATTCCCAAAAAAGGGGAACCTTCTTCGCGCTCTAATTTATCGGTAAATCACACTTGTGCCCCTCCTTTCCAAGGCCGCATGATGAATGCTGCCCGTCAATTTGAAGTAGACCGACTTCATTAATGTCCAAAAAAAAAAAACTATTTAATGTCATTTTGACAAATTAAACCATTATTCATACTTACATTATATAATTTGAAAGGGTTATCCTAAAGTCAAAAACATGTAAATAGATTATGGTGAAATGAAAGTTAAATATATACCGTTTGGCACTTACTGTGCATTAAACCAGCAAACCGAGTGTGTCTCAAATTTTCATTGGCAATTTCTTCTCATCCTGGCTATTTTTCAACCCAATAATTTTGAATTCGCTTTTTTGAACAAACATTGTGGTCCTTCGAGCCGGATATGAACCAGCGACCTATGGATAATATATCAGCTAAAGAAATGTTTCGAAGGTTGAACCTGTTTTAATGACCGAGTGATGCTGTTTACTTTGCAGCTGCGGTACAATTCAGGGCGTCCATGGTTTCCTGAAGAAAAAACAAAAGCTCGGAAAAGAAATTCAACGAATACAATTTTATTTAACAGTCAAATGTCAAAGTTACAATATTAAATTAAGAAACTTCAAGTAACAGAATATTCCAAATATCTTAATAGATACTAAGCGGGATAGATTTCCCGGCCGGTTAAGGCACAATTAGGGTTGTAAAAGTATACCTGGCCAATTAAGGCGCAATTTCATCGTCTGTCAAAAATTCTCCGGACGGTAAGGGCGCAGTTAGGATTGCGATAGATTCTCCGGCCGGTTAAGACACCATTCGGTTTTTGTTTAGCCTTTGTTAAATGAACCACCTTAATGTTCCTGCTCGTAAATATTTGGTGAAGGTATGCTTGATCCATTGAAATCCATGAAATTACTCTCAAATTTTACCTCTATTTGGCCCTTGGCGATTTTTTTTATTTTCGCTTTTGAGCAAATTTTTTTCCGCTCGCTTCGATCGCTAGCAATTGTACCTGCTATACTTTTTGATTTAAGCTACAAATCCTTAATAACAAATTATTTCAAAAATAAATAGAGTGCACGACACCTCTTGAAGAGCCAAGCCAAAGTGGGTAACTCTCATCAACAATTCTCTGAGTGCGTGTGAACAATCGAGGGACCTGCAATTTAACACCGGTTGTGAACGGCAAAAATGAGAAGCTTTTTTCTCATGACAGACGATACTATTGGAAGTTTTGTCAGTTCTTCGCAAGAGGTAGTACCCGTGAAAGATGAAATAAAAACTGTATGGGCACGAGAAGGACTCAAACCCATAACGATCTGTTACGCAGCTTATACGCGCATCGCATAACCTAACTAAAAGATGGAATTAGATAGAACTGGGTTCAAGTACAGTGTACTTGTAGAATGCCCTACCCTCTCCGAACACCATTGTTCAGAAGAACGTTTGCATTGGAAAATTTTTATTTTACTTCACATAGACTGAGAGCATGCGGTACCTTTATTTCAACCGTTATGCACTTAAAAAAAACCTTGAAAATATGTAATAAAAACATTCCACTGAATTTATTGCTTTAGAAAATGTTTAAAACTAATCACGAAGGTCAGAAACCCCGAACTTAATTTATAGACTAATAACCCACCATAAGTTAGTCAGTAGTCCCAAAATAAAATTCGGCATTTATGACGTATGATGAATGTATGATGTATATAGGGAATATAAAGCTTATAGACCAGTCAGTACTTTTTTGATGACCTGATACATGCCGTTCATTAACTTCAGTTGCAAAACCTATTACGCAAACATTTTTCCTTTTCAACAGCATGTTTCCATGTCGTTGTATGCTTCAAAGTTCCCTAAATTGCTTCCATCAAAATGCCTACGTCCGCAATTTCTTTTCAAACCTATTCACCCATATCTTCCAAGATTTTGTGATTGTGAATACTGCAAAATTATTCTTTTGATTTATTTCTGAATTGCAACTCTTTTCTAATTTGAATTCTTGTTTAGATGAAAAAATGTCCAAGCTTGGACGAACCAAATACATACAATACTGCTGTTTGACGAAAAAGTTAGGAAAATTAAAAGTGCCAAGTGTTCAGAATAAAAGTTTTTCATGTAAATTTTCCTTCTTTGTCGCTTTTCAACTCAAATATCTCCTTCACAAATGGCAAATAAAAACTTCGTTTTAAAACCCACATAAAAGCTTATTTACATTTTACAATTTGATGGAGATGTTTAGCGATGCAGAATCCAGTTTAAAGAATTTTATTTCTGCTAATTTCTTCTGAGAGTGAAAATAATTTAGACAAGAGACACAACTTTATTGAAAATATGTCAAGGATTGTCAAAAACGTTTTCTTTGATGGTTTAGTTCACATGTGCTACGCTAGGGATTTTTACCACATGTATGTACTTAATATTGTTTGCTTCACGTGGGAAATCTTCAAACATAAAATTACTCAACCACTAACCAGGAAGACTCACTAACGTTTACTTAAATTAGACTTTGACCGAATTAAAAATCCATTATTGAAATTAATTCTAAAGTCAAAAAGCAGTGGTTTGTGGCTGCAAGACAAGAAGTTGTTTGGAATTTCTTGATTCTCTTTGTACCTGTTGGTATAAAATTACACGCCTTTGCCTTCACTTTTCTTGTGTAATTTATTTTCACTTTTTAATTATACGTAATAAGGGATGCGAAAGTGATTATAAATTCAACTTAAAAACCACAACCGTGTGCCATCACTTTTCTCTGATGTTTCAGCTGAGATAAAATTCATTTTAACAATGGTATTGGGAAACACAAATTCTTGGAAAACATAATGATTTTAGTTGTAAAAACCATGTTGTTTGACGTTTCAGAACAATTTTCACTGAATGATTTAATGCTCGGTATAAAGTTCCATGAGACCAACAAGCAAAACTGTCTGGTTAAATTAAAGAGAGATCGGTGAATCTACGAAGACACATGAATATGGACAATATCTCGAGTTATGATCAGAAGAAGTCCGTAACTATCGCACTATAAGTAGCTTGTAAGCGAATGCACTGTGTTGAAACATAACCCATTTGGCCTATAGATTATACTAGAAATGTTTTATAGGCTTCAGCTCTTCATTCAACTGAATCTTGTAAGCGTGTAAATCCAAATCTTTATTCAAATTCTCATCAGTGATGTCCTTGGATGTAAAGTTGTTGGCCACGACGACGAGTCGAGATTGACGACGAGTCGAGATTGACGACTCTTTTGTCTAAGAACGAACTGGATGAGCAAGCACAGATGTTTTGCTATTTCTTACAGACTCGGTTTGTTGGAATGTTCGCACAATTTTACTGAGTGTGATGGAAAACCCTTGTCTTATTTTTGGACATCGAAAGCACTTTTGTTTTCAAAGCAGAGGTGCTCTAAATTTAATTTCGTTCTTAATGCGATTTTGATGTAAATCAAATTTTGGAAAAATCGTATGGGACATCGCTCCCCAATTGAAAAAAATAGAAGTTTCTTACTGGAATATTTCTAGGAGAAGTTCTATCACCTGAGACACTTGCCAAGGTGGTATTCTGTCCCCTCTTCTGTGGAACATAATAGTTAACGAACTGCTAACATCTCTGTAGAAAGTCATTGGTCATGATGATGCTGCTTAGGGACCTTGTGTGGTTTGACACTTTATATGTTCAAAACATGAGCTGATCATTGCGGAATCTGTATTAACCGTCAAAAAGAATATTTGGTCTTTTTCAAATTGAAATAAACAATTTCAGAATCTCCTTCAATAAAAGGGATATTAGACAAAAAGTTTAATTGGAAACAAACATGCAAGAAACAGTAAAGAAAGCTCTTTGCAAAAGTACCATAGACACAGAATGGCGTGCCTAACCAATCTAACGTTATAAATCGGTCGGAACAATACTCACGTACGAGGTTGAAGCAAAATGGCTGCGCTGGACAAATCAATTGACTGGGACAAACTTAACAGAGTCAAGCTCACATCAGTCTGCCAGACAATCTCCTGTATTTGTTACCCCTCGATATCATCAGTAAGCAAGTGGCTAAGAGTACCTAGAGCTGTGTTCTTTTCAAAGGATCAACAAATTGTTGGTCATTACATTGTTCTCAACTCTACATCACTTCAAAACTCTAAAGTTGGCAAATACTTTCAGGTCTCCATTTCCTCCAGAACCGAATTGAACCTCTCTTCCATTACCCGTGAAAAATGGAATAAAAATTTTATGGGCACGAGTAGTACTCGAACCCACAACGTTCTGCTTAGCAGCCACGAACACTTGCTCTTTATAAAATTAGTATCAAAAATTGTCTTAAATAAAAGAAAATGAATTGTTAATTTCATTAATAAAAAGAATTAAACTCGACATTTTTAAAATGTGTGTTAAAGTTCAACAGCACTGCACACTGCAACCAAGGCATCACATTCCATGCAATTCAATTTCCTTTGCTTATTCGGTTATTCTATACAGCCGATTCCTCAAGAGCAATACGAGTTATTTGCAGAGATTCCAGATGTTTCTAAATCCAATTGCATAGTTCGAATATGGACGCATAGTTGTCCTTTGTAGTTCGTTAAAGGAATTCTCAATTTTGTTTCGAATGAGCGGCAAGATAGCAGGATTGATAGTCAGATTTTTTCTGAACCAGTTCGTCTGCAGTTGTCCATAGGTATATCTACAAAAAAAGTCATTTACATATATTGTTCTTACTTGACTTGCGATTCAATTAAATTTTTACTTAGTAGGTACAAACCGATTTCTATGGAAATCTTCTAGCTATTTTGATGCTTTCTCTTTGAGATGCGTGTTAATTGTCTGGTAGACAACATTAGTTGATGGCGCCAAAATCTATGGCAACAATAAAATGCGATTAAACTCATCGTACGAACCGGACGAATATACATATATTTATTTAACTTATTTTCGCTATCGCACTAATTTTTGTTGACTAATTTTTCTCCAATTCGATTTGCTACTTTCAAATTCAATTTTGAATTTTGATTTGAGAAAAATGAAACTTATTTAATTAGACTGCGGGTTCATACGTCAAATGCCTAAGAAAATCCATAATTTTTTAATTGTTGTTTTTAATCACGCTATCGCTTTTATTCAATTTATTTATATACATATAAGCAGGCCAAGCATGCTACTCAAATTAGCGTAAAATAACAACGGTATCTAAAACCGCGGTAGTTGATTACAACAGATGGTCTGTTAATTGTGCGTAGAGTTTCTCTTTCGTAGTTTTATCGATCTTCTAAAGGTATCTTTAGCCAAACATGGATGATTCATTT
>CAKKXW010000003.1:80247269-80289026 GCA_920937365.1 Sphaerophoria rueppellii
GGTATCTAAACTGCATCGTCGTGTCCTTTATCATGGCCGCCTAGTTCATGCGATTTAACGCCGTTAGACTATTTCCTGTGCTGCTACGTCAAATCTATGGTTTATGCCAACAAGCCAGCGACGATTGATGAACTTCGTACGAATATCGAACGTGAAATTGCAGCAGTATCGGCCGATTTATGCTTGAAAACCGTCGAAAATTGGGTTCAGCGTATGGATTTCTGCAAGCGTGCCCGTGGGTACTTCCACACGAATAAAGAATTTCATTGATATCCAAAACCGTTTTTGTTTTATTTAAGAAAACTTTTGTAGCGTCCCTATTGAAAAACCCTTTAGTATATGTATCCTAATTTTCGTAGCACTACTCTCCACTTAAATTTTATTCGTCTCGAACAAAGTCATAGTTGTCGCCACTGTATTGAGCAAGTCTATCTAAATGAACCACTTTCATTTTTGCTCGCTTACGCTCCTTCAATTGAATTTGATAGATCACATCATTTATCCGGTTAACTACTTCATTAGGCTCTTCCCAATGGGTTTGCAATTTTGGCCATACACCTTTTCTGCGTTGCGAACTATAAAGAAGAACCAAATCACCTTCCTTGAATCCTTTAGAATTAGCTTGGAGATCGTACCTGGCTTTCATTTTGTCACTTCTCAATTGTAACCTTTCTCTGACATTTTTATGAATCTCATCTAGTTTTTGTGGACTAAATAAAGCGTCATATTCCTGATCACTCAATCTACCAGAACTCGATCTAAATTTAATATCTGTTGGTAACCGTAAATCATTTCCAAAGAGAATTTTAGCCGGTATTAACTTTGTCGTAACATGTACTGCAGATCTATATGCCATAAGAAATTTCTGAATGTGCTCTTCCCAGCTTCCTTGTTCATCGTCCACAACTTTTGTTAAGTGTTCTTCAGAGTCCTATTGAAACGTTCCACCATACCATCAGACTGTAGATGAAGCGGTGTTGTTCGCGTCTTCCTTATACCTAAGATTTCGCACAGTCCCTTGAAGATAAGAGATTCAAAATTTCTCCCCTGATCTGAATGCAATTAAAGAGGTACTCCATATCGACAAATAATAATATTTTGTTTTGTTTTCATGGGCATATTTGATAGCTCGTTGCACGCATTGAATAAAGTACAGGTGTGTACGGTTGTGTTGAATAGTTCTTCCATTGTGTTTCCAAACGTTTTTATTTGTTGATTGTATTACAATCAACTAGAAAATACTTCTGTTTTTTTCCCTTGTCAATGTTTGAGTCCCTGTCTTTTGTGAATTATTTCTTCAAACAATTTTGAAGATTTCCGAAAGCTGAATGGAAAAGAGAAAAATGGATAGAAATTCTTAATTGGATGGAATAAATGCGAGATTGAAAAAAAAGTTCGATGAAATCGAACGAAAAAAGTCGATGAAATCTTGGTTCAATCAAAATTCGCTTGGCGGCCTGAGATTAACCATTCAACTGCAGACCAGCCCTGTTGTAATGCGTTTGTGTTTGTGAAACTCACACTTCTTAGAAAAATGCTTCACTTCTTTTTCATAAGACCCCTTCCTGTACTTCTTATTCAATGGTTGCACGACTGCATTGTGTTCACAAAATTTTTTCAGCGATTTGAAAGGCGAATTTTTGACAGCTGTCAGATTAGTCGCCGGGCGACTGGCGACTGCATTCTGTTCAGCTCTTTAGCCGTGTAGGACATTCTCAAAGAAATTTCTTTCCATTCATCTGAAATTTGGCAACCAAGTGGTGCGTTCTGTTAATAACAATCGTTGGCGTTAGTCTGTCAAAAAAGATGAAGTTTGAATTATTTAGAAAAAATAACTACATAAATATAATTAAATGATGTTGCAATTGCTGCCATACAAATTTCAATGTTCTCGATTTCAAAATGCAAACAAACAAATCACTTTGGCAGTTCAACACTTTCAACTCACCTCCTTGAGAAGATTTAGGAATAGGTACGAATCGTAACTAGGTATTGGACACAATTGACTACATTTTAGAACGATTTGATAACATCGTTTTCGTTAAGGATCGTAACTAATTTTGTTTCAGAACGACAAATAATTGACGATGTAACACTTATTGGATATTTGTATATCCTGAACGCACTCAAGGAAATTCTTACTAAAGCTAGCAAACAGTTCCAGAGCGACGATGTCCATAAAGACAGAGATATTATGCAAATCTTCTAATCGCAATAAATAAAACCAGATCGATTATATTGTGATCAGCAGAAAACACTTCCATAACTGTTCGGAGAACGTCGTGGGTTCGAGTCCTACTCGTACCCATAGTTTTTATTTCATCTTTCACGAACACTGCCTCTTGCGAAGAACTGACAAAACTTCCAAGAGTATCATCTGTCATGAAAAAAGTGCTTCTCAACTTTGCCGTTTGGAATCGGCGTAAAATTGTGGGTCCCTTCAATTCTTCACACGCAATCAGAGAATTGTTGATGAAAGTAAGCCACTTAGGCTTTTACTCTTCAAGAACTGTCTCGCCACTCTTTTTATTTATAACTGTTCGGATATCCCAAAACGATACGTGGAAAAGCATTTAATAGAACATCTATCTTGTTGCAACCAAGAAAACAGAATCTGATATGCACACTATCCGACCATCGCAAGGAAATGCTACCAGAAACCAGAAAACTTGAAATCAAGGCAAAGTCGACCATCTCATATTCCGTTTCCAGGATATCCTACCTTATCGGCTTAAATAAATAGGTGGCTGTCTTCGCTTGAGGTGTGTGCATGTGATTTTTGTAAATCGGAAACGTTATAAATTTTCCCATAAACCATAAAACGAACACACAGATTCCAAATATCTTACAGTCGAAATTTTAAGCTGAACTCAACATAATTCTTCCGATTCTTCCATTACACATCACAATGCAGTTATTTGAAATCAGTTGTGATTTTATTGCGTTTTATCTCTTAAAGCTAAAATACAAACATTTTCCAATGTCACATCTCTGCTTACATACGATCTCAACGAAGCCGTGAAACCGTTTCTCCTCAAGTGCTCAATTCTGCTATAGTCAATAAGTCGCTTGCATTGCAAACCGATTTCTTCCCGTTCCTTTACCGAAACATTATTCACAGTCACGTCGATGTCATCATCCTTGCCGAGATCCATGTCCAGCAGTTTCCGACGCTCTCGACTGAAGCCAGTACCACATATCCCCCAACTCGCCATTTTCGTAATCAAAGCAAATTCTTTTGGCTTCAGTCCGTTCTCGATAAAGAACTCCTTAGCAACGAAGTGCTTCCAATCGCAACGATGATGACAGCAAAGCGCAATCAGAATCGCGTCAGTTGTTTGCATTGTGTCTTGCAATATGCAACGAATAGTCAAGTCTGTCGCCGCACCACACAAATGCTTGCTCACAGCTACGATGCTCTTCGAATCTTTGAGCAATTCCAATCCAGACATCTTAAAGTCGGCTATGTCGGCTCGAATTCTATGGACAATATTGCGGTCTTCGATTTTGTTGTCTTTTTTATGGCGATGGGACATTCTATCAATAAGAATAACTTTGGAACTCTCATTCCCTGACAGCGCCTGAGCCAACCAGTATGCCAAATGTCCTTTGCCCGCTCCAAATTCAATAAAACTTGTGGAATTTTTAAAGAGACCACAATCTTCAAGACATCCTATAAGTGACGACGTTTGAATCAAGTGTTTTCGAGTTTCGAATCCGTACTCCTCGTTGGCAAGTTCTTCTTTCAGAACTGGATGTGAGTGTTGTTCCATCTGAATGATTTGGCCATCGACAAACTTTTTGTAGAGTTCTTTAACCTTGTCAATAATAGCTTTCAATTCATCTGGCGGAACTTCACTCAGTTTCGGACATTCTGTGGGAGAAGCTCCATTGGTGTCATCAGATTCGGTCTCGTTACCACAGTTCACACCACGGACTATGTATGGAGGAAGATTCTCTATAGGTTTTGCATTGCAAATTTTCAGATGCTTTCGAAGGTTCTTTTTATACACTGAATGTTTGCTATCCAGAGGACAAGGGATGCGTGCATTGCCGGATAATTCTCCGTTTCCGTCAGCTGCGGTGTCGTCCGTTTGCGGTTCATGTTCACCGCAATATTCCTTGCCTTTAGCTACTGTCATTTTGCAAAAACGTTTTTTTCGTTTTACAAAATGTTTGCATGTTGGTTCTGAAGAAGTTGGAGGTTTAGTTTCCTCGTCAATGGCAGTTTTGGCTTTTTTAAGTTCAGGCTCCATTGAATAAATTATTTACTTTTTTGTTTTCTCGTGAATAGAACTTTGAAACGATTAACAGATGACATTTCGCAGAACTGTCAACAAGTGTCAAAAATTTGCGTTCCAGGTAAAAGATAAATATTCACCACTTTCCTTTCCGAAAACAAGGGCTGCCAGTTTCTATTCAATATGCTCTGTAATTTTATTCCACTTCTGAGAGAATTTATAGGCGGGTAATTTATTTCAGTAATCTTAAATTAGTGTTCAAAAGCATTTACAGCCTTCCTCTACTGCGGCATCCTTCGATATTCGGAGTTGAAATCGAAATATAAAGGCCGGCGAACTGTTATTCCTTCAGTCTTCTGAAACAACAATCTAGGTAGTCGGAACCCGGGAGTCCACATATTTCGTAGATCGTTGTTATGGACAAACTAGAACAATTTAAACAATATTCGTGTTTGGTGTCTCGTGAAGGCATGCCGGGATAGGTGATGCAAATTGTTATAATATGCACACAACAGTTATAAGAACTTCGAAAAATAGTGTAGTACAACCCTTATGTATGATTTCCGAATTCCGAAAAAAAAAACAAACAAATCAAACGGTTCTTTTGCACTTGCTGTTAACTGTTAACTGTCACTTGACACTTGGGGTAGTGCGTTTTGGAAGAGGTTTTTCTTCAGCAACCGATTTTATTTTGCAAGTTATAAATTTTAATTTTGCAATAATTTGATCCCACCTCGACTGATAAGAGTAAGAATTTCAATATAAAAACTAATCAAGTGTTTTTGCTCATAAACAAAAACATTTCTTGGTGCGATTGTTGTGCATGTTATTCTAAAGTAAAACGACGACGACGTGCATCCTCGAATCAAATTAATGTCTTCTGATTTGTTTTCTGTTTTCTAGTTCCACCCAAATCACAAAATCAAATCCAGTTCTTGAATTAGTTCAAATTTATCGGCAAATCGGAGTTGACGTAAAGAAGGCCACCTTTTCATTCTCGAGCACAAAAGAATTAATTTCTTTCATTCCAAAAGTAAATAGGTACACGGTAGGAGACATCATTTAAATTATCCAAAGAAAAGCAGATCCACTATGGCAGGTTAATTCAATGAATTAAATAAATAACTTGCATTGCATAACCATTATTTTCAACTATCATTTTATTCCTAAAACAGGTGCTAATCCGTACGCTCACTTCCAGAAGTCATTCAACCATGAGGGAATCGACTACAAGTACTTCGACCTAGCTTCCCTTGACCCCAAATACGGTGAGTATTGACTATTCAATTCATAAAAGTCGATGACAAATTGCAATAAATTGTTTGTGTAAAATTAATCACAATACTTTCACCTATCAAACTCAATCACTATCATTGTAATCTTATGTGAGAGACTAATTACTGCTTATCATGTTGCGGCTGTGGGTTGACGATTGTCGACGACAACGGCTTATCAGCAACAGGCGAATACCTTTAGAGAGAGAGAGAGAGATTCTTGAGAATGTTGGCATTAACTTAAAATTGGACTTTTGCTTCTTATCAGAGCCATACCTTTAGCCTTAAGTTGTACTTTGGTAAATTTTAAAAATAGATTCAATGTTTTCTTATTTGCATTTTGATGGAATGAACTCATTCCAAGCCAGGAGTCTTGCATAAAATTAGAATTCAATTAAAGCGTAATCAAATGCTTAATCGGGTTCTGCCTCCTGTGTTTGAATTTGGAAAATTTCTTCATGCAACCGGCCACGAATCAAACAAAATATCCATTGTGCTCACCGTTATGAGTTATTTGATTGCTAGACGACACAAGCTCAGTAGAAGAAGGCTGGTTTACTTTTTTTTGTTTGCTAATTAGCATTTTAATTGATGGCTTGTTTCTTTTGAAAAGATAGAATGTTTTTATTTGCCTTAGTGACTATTTGCATTCTAATCTGAAGGAAATTGTATGTCTCGAAGTGAGCAAATTTTGATTTGAAAAAGTCGGATTCGGCCCATACACGATCAACAATATTTCTTTGTTCAGTAATTGAAACGTTGCTTAATATTTTCTAATCAAGTTCGGTTCTTCATTCATAACGTTTCCCGTTTAAACGTTCAAGGACCTATTGAAAAGACTGCCGATGACGAGGGGACAGGCAATCTGAAGTTAGAGTGATTCTTCGTGATTTAAACACCCAAAAAAAGGTCGGGTGGTAATGTTTTACTTACTCTCTACTATTTTTTTCTTTTTTTTTATAATTTGCACCCACTCAAGGGATTTTTATACCCTTTTTATGCCAGAGACACAGTGAGTGCATTGGAAAGACGGGAACGGGTTGGAAAGGAGGTGTCGGTGTACATTGGTCTTAAATTCTTGAACATTGTTATGACTGGGAAATGCAGAGTGTGGAAGAGAGTTCCACATTCGCATAGTACGGCTAAAGAACGATTCTCTGTACTTGAGAGTACGTCCGAAGTTGGGATCGAGGGTAAACTGATGGGCATTCCTAGAAGCGCGAGTATTACGGGCGAATTGTTTGAGGAAGAATGCAACTGGCTATTTCACTAGAGCAATTTCCGTAAAAGTAGCGATAGAACCAGGAGAGACACGCTACGTTACGACGGTGGTCTAACGATGTGAATGAGTTGATTATGTCTCTAACACCAAACATTCTTACAGCTCTTTTTTGTATTCCATCCAAGAGGCTTAAGTAAATAGCTGGAGCACCAGCCCAAAGGTGGGAATTTTACCCAACTTTGTACGGATATATGTTTTATAGATAATAGCCAGATCAGATGGGGAGAAAAATTTCTTGCACCGTCTTAAGAAACCCAAACATCTTGCGGCATTTTTGTCGACATCGCGTTTGTGCTCGTTCCACAAGAGATAGTCAGTGATGCACATACCGAGAATCTCGAGATGTTCGGTGTCATTGATGCAAGTGCAACTCACGGACATAGGCAGGGGGGGTATATCCCGCTTCAACGATACCAGACAGCATTGAGTTTTCGAAGCATTAAACTCTACACGGTTCTTAATTCCCTATTGGACAATGCTGTTTAAGTCAGAGTTTAATGAGCTTATCATATTTTGCTGTTGCAGTTCCACATCCGAAGAGGAGGGATGTGAATCTGGGAACTAATATGCGAAGCTAAGGGTACTATCGTCAGCGAAACAATTTATTGGATTAGAAGTAACAAGAGATCATTAATAAAAATGAGAAAGAGGGTCGGAGACAAAACGGAGCCCTGGGGCACACCAGCATTTATATTGTGGGTTTCGGACTTGAACCCGTCTAATACAACTTGTATTGAACGGTTCGAAAGAAAGTTTCTAATCCAACGAAGTAGGGATTCATCAATACCGAAATCACGCATTTTCGATGAAAGAGCAAGATGCCAGACTTTATCAAATGGCTTTGAAATACAAGTGCAACAATCTTACTTTCTCCAAAACGGTGTAAGGATTTGTTCCACTGTTCGGTGAGATAAACCAACAAATCACCAGTGGACCTGTTGCTGCGGAAGCCGTACTGCCGGTCATTAAGAAGCTTTCGGTCTTCGAGATATTTCTTGAGCTGATAGTTAATCAGCGTTTGCATGACCTTAGAAAGAAAGGAAGTGAGTGCAATCGGACGATAATTGGAGGGAGAGGAGGATTCGCCTTTTTTGGGTATAGGCTGGACAAATGCTGTTTTCCAACTGCTCGGAACGAGCCCAGAAGAATAGGATAGATGGAAAAACTTACGCAAGGGTTTTGCCAGCGTGGAAGAACACCTCTTCAGAACAATAGCGGGGATACCATCCGGACCAGCGGATTTATGTATGTTGAGATCCATAAGGACTCTCGCCACAGCACGAGTGCGAAAGAAGATTTGTCCCATGGAATCATTGACGCGCTCAAGAACTGGGGAGGCATACCACTCTCTGTCAAGGAAGAGTTGGCGGCTAACTGCCTAGCAAGAAGGTTCGCTTTCGCGATCGAGCTAACAACTGGAGTGTCATTGTCGACGAGCGTAGGGACCGAGGAAGAAGAAGAATTCTTCATATTTTTTTACAAATGACCAAAAATGTTTACTGCCTTTGGGACATTGCAGTATTTTTTGCCTTAATTTTTGGTCATGTAAAAAATTGGTCCGCCGAATATGGGCATTGTAGGCCCTCCTGGCTTGTTTAAACTTGTTCCGGGTTTCCTCAGTTGGGTTGGCCCAAATACCGGATACTTATTTTTGTTTGATAACCTCCTCACAGCTTGAATCAAACCATGACTTTTCCTTGGGTTTGATGCTTTTAACCCTATTCGGGATAAAAGTTTTCATTCCCAAAATAATCATATTAGTAATCATATCTGCGCTGGAGTCTACGTCATTATCGAGGAAGCATAGTGACCAGTTAAAGATCCGGAAAAAGTTGTTGAGACCGTCCCAGTTGGCTTGATCGTATTGCCACACGGTTCTCTTCGCAGTTCTTTCTTTAACTGGATTAGTTTGACACATAAAAATTTGAGGATATAATATGTACTATGGTCTGATTTGCCTAGAGACGTTAATACACTGATAGTGTATTTATCAGGGTCAGACGTAAGAAACAAGTCAAGAGTATTTTCCGCTTGGCTATTAATGTCCGATATTCGAGTTGGCTCGGTGACGAGCTGAGTAAGGTGGTTAAACTCAGCAAAGATCTCAGCACACATTTGGACGTCAGTGCAGCCCATCCACAGTAATTTATTTTAAACTATGAGAGAGACGAGTAGAGCCTCGGATAATGACCCTCTCAAATGACAACCAGACCCGGAACGACGACGGACTATGAATTGAGAGTTTGAACCAGGAATGTAAGATTGCTCCACTCTCAAGGTGCTACTTAAAAACTTGTATCTGTCCCCACGCACACATCACTGCAATCCAGGAAATACGATGGATAGGATCAGTTCAAGCCAATTAGTGATCGCCTGGCTGTAATCCGCATCAAGGCCACACTACAAAACGAAACGTCTAATATGTGCAGAAGCCCTTACCGATGATGCTAAAGAGCATCCAAGGAGGATTTTTACGGCCTCCTGGATAGAGTCTTCGGAGCCTGCCCAGAGTACGACGTCAATATTATACTCGGAATCTTTAATGCAAAAATCGGGAAAGAAGACATCTTTGGCGGACTAGTTGGAAAGAACAGCCGTTACGAAGTTCTCGTAATGGTGATAAGTAGCAACAGGTTTACAAGACGAAAGATCTTCACGGCAACCTGGCGATCTCCAGATGGTCCAACCACCAATCAAATATGCTAATTGGCGCAAGCCACGAACGTGTCACTTTCTGGTTGTGGCTAAGTTTAGAGCTCTATTATCAAATAACAAAAAAAAAAAAAAACAAGTGCGGCCCAAAGAAATAAGTTCAACATCGGTTGCCTTAGCACTCCGAAGAATACTAGAGACTGCAGAGCGCCTGATTGAAAAACTCTCCGCCGTCCTCCAAATACCACAGATGTCAATACAACATCGCAAGATAGCCACCTCCGAAAAAGAACCCGTAGGATGATGATGAATGCGCGTTATTCAAAAGAGAGACGGAAAATGCACGTTTGCACATGCTGCAACGGAAAACAAGAGCAGCAAGAGAAGAATATTGAACATTGTTTCTTCAGAAGGTCGAACAATTAGAGCCATCCAAAAGCTTAAAAAAACAACAAGTCCGCTGGTTGTGGGTCAGATGGCATCCCTGCGGAACTCTATAGAGGCGGTGTTTTGATGAGTCGCATGCACCCAGCTCATCAACAAAGTGTGCGAAGAAGAATGCATGCGCGCTGACGGGCCTATTAGCTCTATATGCCCCATCTACAAAAAAACTGGTAGCTAAGATGTTCACCTACCTTAGAACTAAAATCAATCAAGTAAACAACATCTTTGTGGAGATCCGACGAAGAATTACCCTTGCGAACCGCCGTTACTTCGGTTTAGCAAAACAATTTGGTTCAACACTCCTCATTCGAGAGACAAAGTGCAACGGCTGGCGCCGAATGCTGGATGATTAGTCAAAAAGTGGAAAAGATACTGGTCACGAATTTTCGATGCGTTGGAGAAGAAGGTTCAAGCACGAACTGTATGAGTTGTACCAAGATGTGGATGCAGTCCAGAAAGCCAAGCAAAGGCAACTAGATTGGGTAGATCAAATTGAGCAAATGGACGTTAACGCTTCATCCAAGAGAGTCTTCGCTTCACCGCCCCTCGGTTCGAGACAACAAGGAAAATCGAGGACCGAACCTCCGTGACAAAGGCCAAGTAACTGCGGATGCTAGAGCGCTTCGTTTTGACGACTAGAGAATGCATTTAGAGACCAGTCCTGGTGTAAAATTGCAGTATCTTAGTAGATGTTCCGGAGTCACGAATTGCTTTCAACAAGTTCAGAGGAAGCAGGTCAGTCCACACCCTTGTCGAAGTTGATTGAACATTTTGATTGGTTGGTTGACGCGTATCAATTTCTCTTTGACGTCCGACACTCAAGTTTCTAGGGCGAATTCAAATTATTTTTTTGATGTTTTAAACTTAATCCTGGTACCTCGACTCGAGCTAACGCGATGTATGAACAAGTAATCTATTTGGCAACATGTGACCTTACAGACATCCTTACGCGAGAACATAGATTCTGCACACTCAAAGGAGAGAGTTCCAAAAGTTCCATGTGAGAACTCAAGTAGGCCATCTCAATTCATTCAGGTAATCCCTTGAAGATTGTTAGCTTGTCGCACGTTTCGTAGTGCTAAGGTACACAATTCTCTAAGTACACACATGTTACTACCAAACGATTTCATGTCCGATTTTGAATTCCAGATCAATTACCCTACTCTGTTCGTGTGCTATTGGAATCTGCTGTTCGCAACTGTGATAATTTCCACATTCTGGAAAAGGATGTCCAAAGTATTTTGGGCTGGTCCCCAAACTCTAAACAAGGCGAGAACGATGTCGAAGTTTCATTCAAACCAGCAAGAGTTATTTTGCAAGTAAGTTAATACTTTCTTGCAAAATTTGGAATCAATTCTAAACAAACATTTTCTCCTTCAATAGGATTTCACTGGAGTACCCGCTGTTGTCGACTTTGCTGCTATGCGCGATGCTGTACTGAGTTTAAATGGTAACCCGGAGAAAATCAACCCCATCTGTCCGGCTGATCTTGTAATCGATCATTCGGTTCAAGTCGATTTTTCTAGAACGTAAGACAATTATATTTATGGTAATACGTAACAAGTCGGTGACTTTATGTTGTTTTATAGAGCCGATGCTTTGAGCAAGAATCAAAATCTGGAATTCGAACGGAATAAGGAGAGATTTACATTCCTGAAGGTACATGCCCACGAATAAAACACCAAAGACATTTTTATTATTTTTCTTCTGTTTAGTGGGGTGCTCGAGCTTTTAACAACATGTTAATTGTTCCACCTGGTTCTGGTATTGTCCACCAAGTCAATTTGGAGTATTTGGCACGTGTGGTCTTCGAGGATGACGCAAAGGACGGCGGCAAAATTCTATACCCCGACAGTGTTGTTGGTACCGATTCGCATACAACCATGATCAACGGTCTTGGAGTACTCGGCTGGGGTGTTGGAGGTTAATTTCAAACAAACAACATGCTCTACAGCAAAAAACACTTTATTAAATATTCCCTTGAACATAAAACTTGATAGGTATCGAAGCTGAAGCTGTTATGTTGGGCCAATCCATTTCGATGTTGTTGCCCGAAGTCATTGGCTACAAATTGGTTGGAAAATTGAATCCTCTCGTCACATCGACTGATTTGGTGCTGACAATCACTAAAAACCTTCGGCAATTGGGTGTTGTTGGTAAATTTGTGGAATTCTATGGACCTGGTGTAACAGAGCTGAGTATAGCTGATCGTGCGACAATCAGTAATATGTGCCCAGAGTATGGCGCCACTGTTGGTTACTTCCCAATCGATTTGAATACTCTGGCTTATATGAGACAAACAAGTATGTTCTTCCATTGTACACAGAAACATTGAAAATATGTTGGTTATCCTCCACACAGATCGATCTGAAAAGAAAATTCAAATAATTCAGCAATATTTGGAGAAATCGCATCAATTGAGGAACTTTTCGGATGAGTCGCAGGATCCAGTTTACACACAGGTAAGAGAAAACAATCACAATAAAGCTGAGAATCCTTAAAAACTGCTTTTTTTTCTTTATAGACCATCACTCTTGATCTTGGAAATGTGGTAACTTCGGTTTCGGGACCAAAACGTCCGCACGATCGAGTCTCTGTAACCGATATGAAGGCCGACTTTATGTCCTGTTTGACTAGCAAGGTGAGTGGATGATTGATTTCTCATTCATTATGAGATAAACAAAAGCCCAGTGATGATTTGGGAATATACACCAACCAGACTTGGTTTATCCCATAATCTTCTTATTTCTCACTCAAACTTTTTGCTCTGAATCAAATATATCAATCCATTGACAGTGATGATTGTAGTGCACAAAAGAGCTATCTAAAGGAAACAGCAACTGTGATATGAAAAATGGAAATTGAATCACGGCTACTATTTCCTTAGATAACTCAATATTAAGTACATCCGATGAGAAGTTCATAGAAGTCATAGCCACCGACAATTTCACAATCTAAGTCTGTTCCATCAACGAATTGCATTGATGTTCTAGCTTTATGATTGCTTAAGACCATGACCATCATAAACTAGTACACCAAAGCAACTAATTGCAGAAACTTTAATTCGAACACACGCGCTTAACGGTTTTGTTTTCGCCAACAGAATACTTCTTTACACGCGAACATGTTTGCAGGGCACACGAGCAATTAAAACTGTTGACTAACCCATCGAATCGAGGTGTTTTTAAAGCAAATCTATAAACCGATTGATTTTCCTTTTAACTCGAGTATGAAGACAAAACGGGGGAATAGGAAAATTTTGTAACCCAAAAAAAAAAAATTGTGATGATGAGTTTGCAGATTTCTTCAGCGAAATTGACGAGTAAAAGGGACGTGCCGCATAACGGGTGCACACTTACATCAATGCCAAAATGCAAGTGATACAAAATTCGGATTCGGTTGTAACCTAGTTTTGTTTTGTTTACATTTTGGGAGGATGGAGTATTCCAATTGACAATTTTTACAAATTCATGTATTTTGAGTAGGAACAGATTGTTACAAAATGAATCATTGTTTTAGCTTAAGGATCTTATTTCATTTGATATTTTCATTTACAATTTTTGAAACGAAGCATTTTGAACTTGTTTTTGGTTTAATTTTGCTTTCGTCATCATTTTTATGTTGCCTTTGTTCTGCAAATTGCCAAATTGTTAAAAGGGGCTGGTTCTAGC
Organism: Sphaerophoria rueppellii; assembly: GCA_920937365.1. Classification (NCBI taxonomy): domain Eukaryota; kingdom Metazoa; phylum Arthropoda; class Insecta; order Diptera; family Syrphidae; genus Sphaerophoria; species Sphaerophoria rueppellii. Next base: position 80,260,834 of record CAKKXW010000003.1, read on the forward strand.
AATTTAGGCTTTCAGAAATATTCACTTCGTGTGTATGACTTCAGCGATTATGTATGTTATTTTTACCAGAATTTTGCTTTCAACAGGTTATGCTTGTTAATTATATAAGTGACGTCGGAAATGCTGCCCGTTTCGCCAGGTCGAAATGTTTAACTTGCTTTGTTTAAAAGACAATTGAAACAAACGTTGGTGTCCAACCCCTGTGTGCTCCACTTGAGTCGCGGTCTTCCTCTTCTGCGACGTCTATCCGGGTTGGATTCGAAGACTCTACGAGTCGGAGCATTATTTTCCATTCGCTCAACATGACCCAACCATCTAAGTCGTTGGACCTTTTCTTTTCTGGCTAGGTCAGTGTCGCTGCACAGCTCGTACAATTCTTGGCTGAATCTTCGTCTCCATTCTTTATTAATCACTCTAAGAGTTTTTCATTCAAAGTAGCCCAAAGCGTTTTCATCAGATGTTGTCATAGTGCATGTCTCTGCACCATACATGAGGACCGGGATGATGAGGGTTTTGTAGAGTGTCACTTTAGTTGCTCGGGAGAGGGCTTTACTACTCAATTGCTTTCTAAGTCCATTCGTCGTTTGATTTCAGCACTGGCTGGATTTGTTATCTGAGTTGGTAGCGGATCCCAGGTAGACAAAGTCCTTAACTACCTCGAAGTTAAATCTGTCTATGTTGACGTTTGCTCCAAGACGTCGATGTTGGTTGTCCTTTCTTGTCGACAGCATTAACTTGGTCTTGCCCTCGTTAACCGCTAGACCCATCTTCCTGGTCTCCGTCTCAAACCTCACAAACGCTCCACTGACATCACGCTGTGTTCTTCCAATTATGTCAATGTTGTCTGCGTATCCTAGCAGCTGGACGGACTTTTGAAAGATTGTGCCTCTGGTGTTGGCATTGGAGCTTTGCACAAACTTTTCAAGTATGATGTTGAAGAAATCGCATCACAACGCATCGCCTTGTCTAAAACCTTTTTTGACATCAAAGGCGTCCGTTAGGTTTTTACAGACCATGATGGAACGCGTGAATTTTCCATTGTGATCTTACACAGACGCATGAGTTTTTCTGGGATGCCAAGACTAGACATTACTCTATATAGTTGGTCACTATAGACGCTGTCATGCGCGGCCTTGTAATCGATGAAAAGGTGGTAGGTACCGATTTGAAGTTCCTGGAACTTGTCCAAGATCTGCCGAAGAATGAATATTTGATCGATGGTGGACTTTCCGGGTCTGAAGCCACACTGATAAAGACCTATCAGGTTGTTGACGAAGGACTTCAAACGTTCACACAGCCCGGCAGACAATATCTTATAGGCGATGTTAAGGATACTTATACCTCTGTGGTTTGTGAAGTTCAGGAGATCTCCTTTCTTGAGGATCGGGTATACGATGCTGAGGTTCCATTCGTCAGCCATGCTTTCCTCCGACTTTGTAGATGAGTTAGTGTATGCTCCTAATCAAATCATCTCCAGCAGTTCGGCGACTAGGCCGTCTGCTCCAGCGGCTTTGTTCGACTTAAGTTTAGATATCGCTATTTTCACTTGGTTAATGTCAGGTGGGTGGAATACGACTCTGTTCTTAATAATTCTCTGGAGGTCCTCTTATTAGTTGATTTTGTGTTTTTGTTCCAAAGGTTTAGTGTCCCTATCTCCAGGGCGAGAGAAGAAAAGCAGAGGTCCACAAACGAGGCCAGTTCAAGAAAATACTTTTGACATAAAATCTGCTAACTTACCATTTTCTCGAGCAAAGGCAAATGGATAATGAATCATTTTGATTATTACTGTTGGTAAAGCTGTTCTTATCCAATCTGAGTTTCGGGTAACTCTAGACTCTTCTTCGATTAGGTTTAGCAGTGCATCCGATGAGGTGAGCTCAGCCTAGTTCGTGGTTTACCGACGAAGTCATCTTGAGGAAAATCGAGTGATCCTAGCAACTTTGCACGTAAATTTGTGCTGCGTTAATACTTAGAAACTTCTTGTTGTCAAAAAATCACTGACTAACTAAGTGACACATTTAAATTATCACCTGCTAAGCTTTAACGCCACTTAAACTATTTGCAAAAATTACGTAGAAATTACATATTGTTGGTCAATTGCTAAGCTCCTTGACCTGAAACAGGGTCATAAATTGGGCAACATACTGTGGTGTGGACGACAATCCACAAAAGACGGAACTTGTAGTCTTAACGAGAAGATACAAGAGCCCACCAAATTAGCCCACCCACAATTAAAGGAACAAGCCAAATATTTGGGTCTTTTTTTAGACAAAAAATAATTACTCAGAAGGCAAATATTGATGCAAGAGTAAAGAATATTTCTACCTGGCGTCCATTCTCGAGAATTCCAGAGAAGTCCTGAAACCACAGCCCACAGATCGCTCGTCACACCCCTTCCCAATTCTTATCCCCTCCTCCGTCGGCTTGTGTTTTTATGCTGGATGATGTCTCCCCTTGACTGAATAGTGCAACACTGTCTGTTGATATCCAGTTTCCTTCCTTTGGACGTTTATGGCTTAATTTCTGTTCGCCATTCCTATTCAATACCAACTTCCCAATTGGGCTGAATCTAAGGTGTTATACGATCCGTGCCGATGATCAGTCAGGCTGAGGGCCCAATTTCTAAAATAAGCGCATTCACTAACGGAGTATCGCGATACCAGCTGACCTCCGGATTATCTAGTCTTATCTATGTATGCGAATCTCTGCGCAGATGGACCCCGCTTTTACTTCCGCTTACTCGTTGGAACTTTGCCAAAAACCAACAAAACTACATTTAGACCTCTGCTCCAACCAATACATTTTTTCGCGGGCTCTGGAATCGAATCCCTTCCTCTTCTTCATTAAAGTATGACAACAGCATTGTACAATGGGGATTAAAAAAAAAAAAAACAGCGTAAAGTTTAATGCTTCCAAAACTCAATGCTGTCTTGTATCGTTGAAGCGAGATTCACCTGAAAATAAAAATCTACCACTTGTTAAAAAGTTTCAGTCAGATACATTTTAATGAGTGCTACAGTAGCACTGCTACTTAATACTAAACGAATTTTGGAGACTGGCAGATCGAGCTTTCGCCACTGCATCGTGAGAAGGGGTTGTGTTCGATGACTGATAGGTACTGATAGGTTGGGTTATAAAAAATAATATATACCAAAGGAAAGGCAATATATATTTTTTTTTCAAGTAACTTTTTTAGTTTGCCCATTTTGTAATTCTCTTCGAGAAATCAAAGTATTTTTTATAATTCTATCTCTGTTTTTAAAACCACAAACACTCTGGGAGGCTTCTGTCACCAACTAAACAGCTCTTTCAACTGCTTGGCTGTGAGATGGAAGCTGTTTTAAGAAGTTTGACCTAATTGATTGCTTTTGTTGTACTTTTTCCCAAAGGTATGCCTCGGTAAAATCTTTAAGAATTGGTGGCTCAGTCAAATGGTTATTTTCGATTTGCCACCAATCTATCAATTCGTAGTATTCACCAGCTTCGAAATTTAATTTTGGACAACTTCTCCACTCGTGTTGCTGTTGATTGCTGCTCAATTTAATTTCAAACCACATAACAGCACACACTTTGGCAATGTGCTCAACGATCTGCTTCAATGGCTCATCTGGGGATTCTTTTGACACATAAATCCGAACGATGAGGTAAGCTGTAGCAAGCCATCTCGAGTACACCATTGTTATAGGATTCTTTTCGAAAATTGGTCCTTCTCGGACACCTTTCCTTACTGCTGTGCAGTAGACTAGACTAGACAATGGTATATCAGGTAAATTTATTCAAACTGCCTGGTATGCAACGACGCATAAATCTTGACAGTTCTTGAGGTCTTTTCGAATATCTCCGGCGTAGGCGTTCAGCCCTGATGTTTTGCCGTAAAGTTTCTCAAACAATTGTCTTAGAAGCAACTCATTGGCATGTAGCAAGCAAATAGACTATTGCAAAGGACGGCGTATTCAACTTGCCGACAAATTCTACCCCTGAGCCCGGTATTAATATTTGTACCGTCGCAACCAATAACATTTAGGTTATTCACTGAGATACTAGATTTTCGAGGAAGCTTATTATAGACTTTGTGATTGTTTCTGCTTTTCCAATAGGGTTCTCCAATCAATACAATGTGTTCTTCAACTACATTACCTTTGGAAGTTTTTGTTACGCCTTTCCGACTGCTTGCATCATTGGTTTGGATCTCTCCCTCCTTTTTTGCTTCTATCAGCTATATGCGACTGATCCATATCATTTATAACCCCATAATCTATTAATACTGCTGTAACTATAATTGCTGTTGCACTATCAGATATCTTGAACCTGTCTGCTACTTTCGCGACGCTCGGGAGATATTTTCTATTAACGTCACAAAAAGCTACGTTCTCTGACCGCGGTTTTTTTTTCTGGCGACATTGAGATGACAGATTTGGTGTCTGAAGAGTTGGTTTGGGTTTCGTCTGTGATAAAATGGATCTGGTTACTAGAAGCACCTGAAGGTGAAGAAGTTGCTAGCCTTCTTGATAGGCATTTCTGCAGCCTAATGGTTTCAGAGATATAAAGTGCCCCTATGGTCATTTTGCTATCCGACTCAAACCTTTGATCCTCAAAAAAAGAGCGTTATTTAGTTGGAACTTTTTTATCTTTTGGACAGGAGCAACATCTTAAATCATTACACTTACAAGCACTATTGTCAAAGAGCCTTTGAGAATCGTTTTTGAATTCATGCAATTGTGCCTCAAATACACTGGATGTGCTTCTGTTTTTTGGGGTTTCTAGGAGAGCACTTTTTTCTCGTTGAATTTGGAAATTAATTTTTCAAAACTGAACTTACCAACAGTTGGAATTGAAAAAGAACGTATATTTTCATTACCTTTGTAGCTGCAAGCGATATTCGCTTTAAAATTGTTTGTATAAGAACTAATAGAACCCAAACGTTTCAAAACACCGGCTGTTAGGAAAACCAAGGGAAGCTTACTACTTTATAAATAGAGCCTTGTTAAATTTGTTAATCTTCATAATTAATATCTAAGATTTAAGTATGTGTTTTACACTGAAAAAAAAAATCAAATTTTTTTTTTTAAACGCATTGCGCGACCCCTAGCGGCGAAAATAAAAATTTACAAAAAATCTTAAAATGCATTTCTGAACCATATGCAACTTTTGCGGGCAGTATGTTTTCGAATTTCTAAAAAAAAAAATCGCTCCGCCCTACTGTCCATATTCGTCGGACCAAATCTTTACATGACCAAAAATGAAGGAAAAAAATACTGCAATGTCCCAAAGGCAGTAAGAATTTTTGGTCATTTGTAAAAAATATGAAGAATTCTTCTTCTTCCTCGGTCCCAACGCTCGTTGATGATGACACTCCAGTTGTTAGCTCTCCCGCGAAAGCTAACATTTTTGATAGGCAGTTCGCCTCCAACTCTTCGCTGCCAGAGAGTGTCATGACCCCCCCAGTTCTTGAGCGCGTCAATGATTCTATGGGACAAATCTTCTTTCGCACTCGTGCTGTAGCGGGGGTCCTAAAAGATCTCAACATACATAAATCCGTTGGTCCGGATGGTATCCCCGCTATTATTCTGAAGAGGTGTTCTTCCACGCTGGCAAAACCCTTGCGTAAGCTTTTCCATCTATGCTATTCTTCTGGGCTCGTTCCGAGCAGTTGGAAAACAGAATTTGTCCAGCCTATACCCAAAAAAGGCGAATCCTCCTCTCCCTCCAATTATCGTCCGATTGCACTTACTTCCCTTCTTTCTAAGGTCATGAATACGCTGATAAACTATCAGCACAGACAAGTAATCATACAGATGTCTCATCCCCATAGTAAAAAGTGGCTCATATTTTTTTCATTGACGATCGACTATGAACAGGCAAAAAAGTTCTTTGCCTGCTCATAGAAAAGCTCCCTGCTTACGAAAGCTTTTAAAGCTCTCTTGATTTATTAAAATGTTCTTTCTGTTTCCTCTTTCTCTCAAATCTTTTCGTTTCCTTTTCTTTTTCTGAGGTCCGACCGATGAGAATATAATAATTTATAATGAGTAAAGTAGATACAAATATATCTGTTTTTTTTGTTTACTTTTGCATATGTGAATAAGAGTAGCTCGTGGCTCTGAAGGTGAGAAAGACAAGAGCAGGTTGGTTAATAAGCAAAGTGCTTTTTGGTGTTTTTTTTAGGTTTTTTCAATGTTATTTTGATCATACAGCATCATAACAATTGCCCATATTATTTATTGAAATAAAAACTGTGGCTTATCAGAAAATGTAAGTAGATACATATTTCAAATTATCAGCAAAAATGCTGTCCTCAAAGCAATTTTTTCAGACAAAATTTATGTAAAATTTTTAAAATGATTTGTTGTTATTTGAACTATCACTAGAATTCGAATATGTATTCTTACGTGCGTATTGGCGTTCTTGATATTGACATGAAATTGGTCTCATTTGACGCACAATAACTTTCTTAAGAACTGATTAAGACCTTAGCGAAATTGGTTTACTGATTTTTAAGAGGAAGGAACGAAAAAATTGACAGTTCTTCGCAACAGCCAGTGCCCGTGAAAGATGAAATAAAAGCTATGGACTCGAACCAACGACATTCTGCAACCAACGCACTTAACCACTAAGCCACGGTGTGTTTGGACTTTTTCACAAAAATTAGAATTCCATACAGCTTACGATTGTCTCTTTATTTGCTGAATTTTCCGTTAGACTGTCCCAAAAATTAGTTTTAACTCAGGCTATATCTAGAGTGAAAATATTATAAAAATACATTGAGGATTGAGCGGATAAAGAGACCCTACCGGACATAATATAAAATTAAAAAATTTCCATTTTTCCATTTGAAAAACAATTTACCTGCAATAATAAGAACATTCTATTTTCCATTCGAATTTTATTCCCGACGTTTTCCCACTCTTCCATGAGATTTTTCCAATTTTTGTTTTCACAAAAATCGTCACTGAATACAACAGTATTAAACATGAACATTTCAGAAATAATCTGTTATCCTATCCCCAACATGAGGTGACGTGAAATAACGCCCAACGAAATAAGGCCAAAATTCGAAAATTTTGTCTAATTTCGTTTTCGAAAACGAAATAGAACCTAACTTGAAATTTGTTTCTATTTCATTTGCTAAAACGAAACAAGGCCGTTTTGGTCTTATTTCGTTTTTAAATTCATATAAACTTTGTTCACACTTAAATTTTCTTCGCGTATAGAATACAAAATTTTAATTGAGAGAAAAATTATCGTCATTAGCGCAAAGCGTAGCGAGCGGAAAAAAATGTTTTGCCTCAGAGGGAATCAGTATGGGGTGTGAAAATAAAAATGTGCACGACTGGGTCGTACGAACTTCCTCGGTGACCTGAAATAACGCCAAATGAAAAAACGCCAAATTTCAAATTTGGTCTTATTTCGTTTTTCAAAATGAAATACGACCAATTTGGCGTTATTTCGATTTCAAAAAAGAAATAAGGCCAAAAATATAATGGAAGTAACCCCGAATATTTTAATACTCGAAATCGGTGCAGGGAAATAACTTCACGGGAATCTGCTTCACACGGGAATTTGCTCCACTTTTTAAAGTGGAATAATTTCCCACTGCTAGTGGGAAATAACTGCACAATTTTTGTTGGTGGAATTATTTCCCAGTATGAAACTGAGCTATACAGGTTTTATGTAGAATGTAAGTAATTATAATGCAATCAAAAAATGTGATAAAATCAACCAATTTATTGAATATGAACATAATCTTACAAGTTAAATAATTATTTATTTTTTCGCACAGTAACTATTTTAGGGCAAATCCAGAAATAAAACTCGGGGTGTGTGACCTTCGTGATTAGTTTTAAACATCTTGTAAGGCAATAGATTAAGTGGACAGTTAGAACACGTTTTCAAGGTTAATATACCGCATGCTCTAAGTCCATGTGACCTAAAGGAAACTTTCCCAACGCAAACGTTCTTCTGAACTTTTGTGTTCGGTGAGAGTAGGGCATTCTACAAGCACACTGAACTTGAATTACTTGTCTGTGCTATCATCTCAAGAAATATCTCGAAAACCGAAAGCTTCTTAATGACCGGCAATACGGCTTTCGCAGCAACAGGTCCACTGGTGATCTGATGGCTTATCTCACCGAACAGTGGTTCAAATCTTTACATCGTTTTGGAGAAAGTAAGATTGTTGCACTTGATATTTCAAAGGCATTTGATAAAGTCTGGCTTCTTGCTCTTTTATCGAAAATGCGTGCCTTCGGTATCGATGAATCCCTTCTTCGTTGGATTAGAAACTTTCTTTCGAACCGTTCAATACAAGTTGTATTCAAGTCTGCAACCCACAATATAAATGCTGGTATGTCCCAGGGCTCCGTTTTGTCTCCGACCCTCTTTCTCATTTTTATTAATGATCTCTTGTCTGTCACTTCTAATCCAATAAATTGTTTCGCTGACGATAGTACCCTTGGCTTCTCATATTTGTTCCCAGATTCACACCCCTCCTGTTCGGATACGGAACAGGCAAAATATGATAAGCTCATTAAACTCTGACTTAAACAGCATTGTACAATGGGGAATTAAAAACCGTGTAGAGTTTAATGCTTCGTTGAAGCGAGATATACCCCGAACCGATCATCTCGAGATTCTCGGTATATGCATCACTGACCACCTCTTGTGGTCCGAGCACATACGCGATGTCGCCAAAAATTCCGTAAGATGTTTGGGTTTCTTAAGACGGTGCAAGAATTTTTTCTCCCCGTCTATATCCGTGCAAAGCTTGAGTACAATTCGCACCTTTGTGTTGGTGCTCCAGCTATTTACTTAAGCCTCTTGGATGGAATACAAAAAAGAGCTGTAAGAATGATTGGTGATAGAGAGATCACTGACGCATTCTTAGACTCTCTCCTTGTTCTATCGCTACTTTTACGGTAATTGCTCTCAAACAATTCGCCCGTAATACTCGCGCTTCTAGGAATACCCATCAGTTTACCATCGAGCCCAACTTCGGACGTACTCTTAAGTATAGAGAATCATTTTTTAAGCCGTACTAAGCGAATGTACTTCTCGGGCGCCGAACTTGTCGAGTTGAAGAAGCTGAGTAAGGTCAAAGATTCTCGAGAATTTTCTCCAGATGAGTCCTGAAACTAAAGGGCGGCCCATATTAATATCAACCATGGGCAGGATGGTATGGACACTGACATTGTCGCTGGAAGATGTAGCTAAAATGTCTTTCATTTATTTCATAACTTGTCCTGTAAAAGTACTGAAGAATCATTCTGGGAACTTGTATTTAACTTTACCAGACTTTTTGTTATCCTGCAAAACGCAAAACAAATAAATAAACAAATTTTACCATAAGAAAATTGTTTGTACGTCAATTGTTTATTTGACTCATCAGTATTGCAAATTACACTAAGCTTATCTTTCAGACGACCCACATCCAACATCAAAATCTGAAAGAACGAAAAAAAAAAACAATACAACGTATTGCACCAACTGACCTAGTGTAATCCAAAGTGTGTCACTGCACACTTCTAAACAAACAAATCGAAACACAACTGGCATTTTTGAAGAAAAAAAACAGTTAATAGCAGCGTCAGCATAAAGTCGAGCCTCCCAATAAAATTCCATTTAAAAATAATCAAACCGATCAAAGTTCATAATTTCGTTGGTTCATTTTATTCATATTTCGCTTGACATAAGCACTTTTAAAGCTTTCAATTTTCAGTAGCCAAAAAAAAATTGTATTAACAAATTATTCTGTAATTCAAGGTCGGCTTCAAAGGATTCGAAATTGCACCGGACGCCCTCTCCAGCTTTGGCACATTCCAATGGGACGATGGAAAAACCTACAAAATCACCCACGGCTCTGTGGTTATTGCAGCCATTACGTCCTGTACGAACACCAGTAATCCGTCGGTGATGCTCGGTGCTGGCATGCTTGCCAAGAAAGCCATCGAAAAGGGTCTTTCAATTGCTCCATACATCAAGACCTCTCTTTCACCGGGGTCTGGGGTGGTCACTTACTACCTTCGCGAATCGGGAGTGATTCCGTATTTGGAGCAATTGGGCTTTGATGTCGTTGGATATGGTTGTATGACTTGTATTGGTAATTCTGGGCCGCTAGACGACAATGTTGTGAACACAATCGAAAAGAACGGATTAGTGTGTTGTGGTGTTTTGTCGGGCAATCGAAATTTCGAAGGACGCATTCATCCCAACACGAGGGCCAACTATTTGGCGAGTCCGTTGCTGGTCATAGCCTATGCTATTGCTGGAAGAGTTGACATCGATTTTGAAACTGAACCGCTCGGAGTGAATGCCAAGGGCGAGAAGGTGTTCCTTCGAGAAATCTGGCCGACGAGGAATGAAATTCAAAAAGTCGAGAACACACATGTCATCCCAGCTATGTTTCAAGAAGTTTACAGTAAGTACAAATCTCAATTCAAATGAGGAATATATGAGGTTAATTGGTATTAATGCTTTCAGGTAAAATCGAATTGGGTTCGGAAGATTGGCAGAAACTGCAAGTATCCGATGGGCAATTGTATCCTTGGAGCGGCGAATCGACATACATTAAACGACCACCATTTTTCGACGGCATGACACGCCAATTGCCAGAAATTAAATCCCTCAAGAACGCACGTTGCTTGCTATTCCTGGGGGATTCAGTGACAACTGATCACATTTCACCGGCTGGTTCAATTGCTCGCAACAGTCCTGCAGCCAGATATCTATCCGAACGAGGTCTAACACCGAGAGACTTCAATTCATATGGATCGCGTCGGGGTAACGATGCAATAATGGCTCGAGGTACATTTGCCAATATTCGCCTGGTGAACAAATTGGTTTCAAAAACTGGTCCCAGGACTCTGCATATTCCAAGTCATGAAGAAATGGACGTTTTTGATTGTGCTGAGAGGTTTGGCATTGAATTGTTGTTGTTTTGACTGTCTCTATACATTATTGACATTTTTAGATACAAAGAAGAAGGCACTCCATTGATTGCAGTTGTTGGTAAGGAATACGGAAGCGGTTCGAGTCGAGATTGGGCTGCCAAAGGTCCATTCCTTTTGGGAATCAAAGCCGTTATTGCTGAGTCATTCGAGCGTATTCATCGATCAAATTTGGTCGGAATGGGAATTATTCCTTTGCAATTCTTGCCGGGACAGAACGCAGAGAGCTTGAACTTGAATGGAAGGGAGGTGTATAACATCAGTTTGCCGGAAAATATCAAGCCTTTGCAGAAAATCGAAGTCGAGGTAAGACATTTATCTCAGTTAATTCCTGACATTTTCAAGATGGTGGAGCAATCATAAGAAGAAGCCAACTGGGTCAGAATTACAGACATTTCCCTTAGCTTCCTCCAAATTAAGTAGTTGTGTGATGTTGTGTCGTTGTGTGTTGTGTGATGATGTTATTGCTTTCTCCCATTGATCGCTATGCTAGTTTCTTTAGAAATCCAGGAGTAGGCGCTTTCTTCAGCAACTGATTTGAATCAAATTGAAATGATGTTCGCCAACTGTGTTAGCCATGTAGAGATAATGCAAACAAGCATTTTCGACGAGCATGTTCGTGGTTTAGGGCTACGTTTAGGCTGAATATATATTTAAATGTCGGATATTTGCTGATTATGGTTTCCGCGTAAGGGGCTATCCGTTCTTGAAGGACAGAGAAGAGCATATTATAGGATGAACGAGTATTAAACAAATGATAGCATTCTCAACAACCTATGTCTACCAAGTCCTCTCAACTAGTCTAGTACCTCAGCTGAACATAGGGTGAAAATCCTTATCTGGAGTCGTTAGTGACAGCTAACGAGAGAGGGTGGAGAGAGTGTTTTCGTTTTCTGCTGAGGCACTACTCCTTTTCGACGCGGCAACGGAAGAATTTCCTTGATGGAGTCAAGAAGGCGTCTACAGTTCCAGTTAGGTTGAACTTCTCAGTAAACACATTATACGGGCTGCTTCGACATATTTGGAGTTCATGCCGTTATGGAGCGGTTTATTACCCGGACCTTGCCCTCCAGGTATGGGGTCGTACTTAAGGGTTACTTCCCAATCACGTTAAGAAAGTTTATTTGCGAATTACCTGATGACGAACCATACAAACGAAATAAGGACAAAGAGATTCGAATCGGCACTTGTAATGTTAGGCCCCTTAACAGCCCACGAACAGCAGATATAACTGCCATCCAAGAAATGCAATGGGATGGTCTGGGCCTACGTAAAATGAACAACTGTGATATCTACTACGGCGACTGCTTCAGAAAACTGACTTTGTCGTTTGAGGCAGGCCTAAGCAGTATGTCCTAAACTTCAGAGCTGTAAACGAGCGCCACACGACAATCCACATCAAGGCTTAAGGAATAGTCGTAAAATAAATTCTACACGCACCTCCGATAACGGATTCAGGCTTATCGATTTTGCAGTGAAGGCGAAACATAGCAGTAGTAAGTACGCGTTTCCCACATATCGACATTCAAAGGGGTCTTGGAGGTGTCCAGACCAATCAACTGACAACCGGATTGATCATATTGCGATTGACGCAAGACACTTGAAGCATGATTGATGTCCGAACTTTCCGAGGGGCCAACATTGTCTAGACCACTAACTCGTCGTTGCCAAGGTAGTACAGCCGATATTTCGACCAAAGGCAAAAGCAGGAAGTGCTAGAAGAAAGTATGACGTCAGGCGGCTACAATCGCAAGAGATCGCCAGATCTTTTTTCCGATCGAGTGTTAAATAACCAGCCAGTATCTTTTATTGAGAACCAGTGGCAGAATTCCCAGGAAGCCATTAGGGATGCTGCCTCTGATGTGTTGGGCTTCACACGTCCACCAAAACGAAACCGCTGGTTTGATGAAGACTGCAGGCAGGCACATGCAGCAAAAGAGGCATATAAAGCAGCGCTGCACAGGATGATGGGAGCAGCTCCAGAGATCTACGAGCAGAAGAGCAGAGAAGAACAAAAGCTTTTCAAAAAGAAAAACAGCATGAAAAGAGATTGATCAAGGATGCTGAGAGAATAAAAAACAGAAATAAGGTTGGGAAATTTTACCAAGAGGTAAACGAATGACTCAAGGTTACCGAGCCCGAACTGAAGCATATAAAGACCAGCAGGGAAATATCGTAGAGGAGTCACAGTTAATACTGAGGGTATGGAAAGATAACTTCTGTAGACTGCACAACGGCGATGACGAATCAAATTCCGCTGTCAAGCAGAATGAACCATTCAACGAAAACGACGAAAGCCAACATTTCCGTCTACCCGACCTCGAAGAAGTGAAGATAACAATATCCAATCCGGGGGATCTGACGGCATCACTGCCTAACTCTTCAACTCAACTGCAGAATATGGTCGCAAAAGAGTATACCCGATGAATGGAACTTCAGCCCGATCCTGAAGAAAGATGACCCTCTAAACTGCACCAGCTACAGAGGCATCAGCCTCCTAATCATCGCTTTCAAGATCTTTTCATCAGTACTATGTGAACATCTGAAGCCGTTTGTCAACAAATTGATAGGTCCATATCAGTGTGGCCTTAAACCAGGAAAGTCCACCATCGATCAAATATTCACATTACGGCAGATCCTGGAAAAAAATCAAGAACTCCAAATCGACACCTACCATCGATTTAAAGGCCGCGTATGACAGCATCTATAGAGAAGAACTGTATAAAGCCATGTCCAGTTTTGGAATCCTAACAAAACTCATTCGTCTAAGCAGGATGATAATGGAAAACTCACACTGGTCCATTATAGTCGGTAACGACCTCACCGACGCCTTCGATGTCAAAAAGGCTTAAGACAAGGTGATGCATTGTCATGCAACTTCTTTAACATCATATTGGAACGAATAGTGCAGAACTCCCACGTCAACAAAAGAGGCACTATCTTCCAGAAGTCTGTGAAATTACACGCGTACGCTGATTACATTGATATCATTGAGAGCACGCAGCGTGATGTTAACAGTGTTTTTGCGAGTTTACAAACAGAGGCTAAAGAAATTACTTTAGCGATCAATGAGGGCAAAACAAAGCATATGCTGTCATCAAGAAAGGACACCCAACACCGACGTCTTGAACAAAACGTCACGATACACTCATATAATTTCGAGGTAGTTAGGGACTTTGTATACCTTGACTCCGCTATTAACACGAACAATATCAAGATCCTCATCATCCCCGTCCTGCTATATGGTGCAGAAGTATGGACCCTGTCAAAAACGGATGAGAGAATCGTAGTCCTGTTCCAGAGAAAAGTTCTATGGTCCTGTATGCATACACGGTGAATGGAGAAGAAGATTTAACCACGAACTGTACGGGCTATACAGCGACACTGACCTAGCTAAAAGAGTGAAGGTCCAAAGACTCAGATGACGTGGTCACGTGGAGAGGATGGCCTGTAAGATCTTCGAATCCGCCCCAAAGGGACGACGCAATAGATGAAGACCAAGGCTCAGATGATGTCACGCGCAAGTTGAAGATGGCCTCTACCATCTATCTACTTGCCGTGTGAAACTTGAGACAGCTAGCTAGGGACCAGGCTGGCTGGAGAGTTTTATTGGTTGATGCCCAAGTCCACAGCGGACTTTAGCGCCAACTTAAGTAAGTAAAGTACTTAACGATGTTATAACCCTCTAATTGCTGCACTCTATTTTTCCATACTTATGTATGGGACATATGATGATATTCCGGTAGTCTTCCAGGATATCTCCTTTTTTCCATTCCCATACTTGTACTTTAACTTTTTTGTTTAGTTGGTGAAGTGTGGCCCTGTACGTTTGATCAGCTGAGCTGGTAGAAGATCGACACCTGCTGTTTTTTAGTTTTTTTTTGGCGAATAAAAGCTTTCTTGACTTCATCAATGTGGCAGCAGATTGAGATCGTCACCTTGAAATGGTTGAGCCTTCATCTCTTCGATAAGCTACATTAAGTCCACTACCTATCGCTTCAAAATGGCTTTGGAGTCAGTGATCAGATTGCCCTCTCCGTCCTTGCAGTAGGTTTAGCGTAATGTAAACTGCGTCATGTTATTAACGGTGCTCGCTCTCTATTTCTTTCTATAATCTTCTGGTGTCTTAATACAGTCTGGCATTTTTTGTTTGCAGTTATGATCTATCATTCATCTCAATCTTGAAGCTTAAGACTTCTTTTCCATTTTATACCTTCTTCAATGACAATTTCTTTTTGTTTTTGTTATTCCAGGCCGATGGCAGAATATTCGAAGCTATTGTTCGCTTCGACACCGAAGTTGACATAACCTACTTCAAAAACGGTGGCATCCTCAACTATATGATCCGGAAAATGTTAGATTAGGTCAACACAGATGTTACGATTAACAGAACAGTTGTTGTATTAAAGCTTAAACAAAATGGTATTGGGTATTACAATAGTTACGAAGTGAAATTACAGTTGTTTTCATGTAGTTATTAATATTATATTTTTATTTTATAATAAAGAACATTCAATTGGTAACTAATTTGTTTTATTTTCATTCTCTTTTCTTCTTCTTTCGTCCATTTATCTAGAATACAAACTATTCTTACAATTTATTTTCTTATTTTGTTAAATATAAATTTAAAAACTTTATAAACTCAACAAAAAATTATCTTCATTTAACATAATTTAAATATTTCATATTTTCGACCTATTTTCTATTTTCTATTTTTTGTTGTTGTTCAAAGTTATCTTGTAACTTCTTTCTTGTAATAAACATAACAATGAGGTTTTAGAATAACGTTGCTCGGAGGATTAACTAAAAAAATAATAAATAAGGTTGCATATATACAGTGGCGTCATTCGTAAAAAGAAAACAGATATTTAAGTTTTTGTTACGACGGTGATTGTTTTACAGAAAAAAGCAATGCTTTCATGAGCTATCCAAGAGATTGGTCAAACGTATGTCAAACAAATTTTCAATGAAACAAAATCGATTCAAATTAAACAACAATACCGTTAAAGCTTGATTGATCGAATGGAATGCAATGCAAATAATATAAACATTTTGATAAATTCTTTTCGTTTTTTTTTTTACAATAAATTAATTTTTAAAAAATTAAGTTTTTATTATTATAAACTTTTGTTCTTATAATTCACCGGTGGATGAAGTTAATCCTGGCGGATGAGCGATCTAATCTTTGGTTTTGATTGATAAGATTTCTGCTTTCAACTCTCAACTCTTAAGGTGGTGATTTGTTTTCTTTTCTTATTGTTCTTTGTCATAAATGCAAATTAAGTTATCATCTCAAATGGATTAATAATTAATTTTTGGTTTTGTTGTTCCTCTTTTCTTTGTGCTCGAAATGTTGTCCGCAATTTTTGTGGTTTGCGATTAAGACAGACAGAATACAATACAATTGAGAGTGATTTTACCAACGTATCATATGTTTGTACTGTTCGTCTATGGCTATTCGCTTGATTGTTTCATAACCTAGAATTATACTAAAGGAGAACGCTGCCGATTGAACAAGACGGGCTGACAGTCCTTTGAAGAATATGTTCATTCTTTCTTCAGCCCATAGGTCGGTGAAGGCGATTTTCATTGAATCTAGTCGCTGCACCTGAAAAGTATACAAATTTTGTAATTAACGTCGTTTTTTAATCGTCCTTGGAGATTTTAGTGCTAAGCTGGGTAGAGAAGAAATCTTCGATGGAATAATCGACGACATAGCGTACACGACAGCACCTCCGATAACGGATTTAGGCTAATCGACTTCGCCGCGGGGCGAGACATAATGGTAGCAAGTACGCGTTTCCCACATCTCGATATCCACAAGGGAACATGGAAATCTCCTGACCAATCAACCGTCAACCAGATTGATCACATTGCGATCGACGCACGACACTTCTCTAGCCAAGGTACGAATGCGGATATCCCGATCAAGGCCAACCCGCGAAAATGCTAGGAGGAAATTCGACGTCAAACGGCTACAATCGCAAGAGATTGCTAGATCCTTTTCCGAACGTGTCTCTGAAAATCTCCTCAGAAGTCCTTTGCTGCCAGCACAAAATATAGAGAACCAGTGGCAAAACTGCCAATCAGCCATCATCAGGGATGCCGCCTCTGAAGTGATAGTGACGGCCACCACAACGAAACCCCTGGTTTGACGATGAATACCGGCGAGCACATGCAGCTAAGCAAGAGGCATACAAAGCGGCGCTGCAAAGACGGACACGAGCAGCTCGTGAGCTCTACGAGCAGAAAAGGAGAGAGGAGCATACACTTCTCAGAATGAAAAAAAGGGAGCACGAGAAGCGCGCGATCGAGGAGATAGAAGGATGTCACAACAGGAACGAGGTTCGAAAGTTCTACAAAAAGGTGAAACAAACCTCCAGGGTTTATACACCCCGAACTGAAGCCTGTAGAAACCATCATGGGAACATCGTAGTAGAACCGCAGTCAGTGCTGAGGATATGGAAAGACCATTTTTCCACGCTGTATAATGGCGATGACATGGACGAAGTGAAGATAGCGATAACTAAACTTAAGTCGAACAAAGCCGCTAGAGCAGACGGCCTAGCTGCGGAACTGTACAAAGCAGCTGGAGATGATTTGGTTAGGAGCAGGCACTAACTCATCTGCTACAGCGCCACCATAAGTAAGTAAGTAAGTAAGTATGCGACGATGGCTAATGAAGAAGAAGGTTCAACCGAGAATTGTACGAGCTGTACCAAGATGTGGATGTAGTTCAAGAAAAGACGACTACATTGGCTCGACCACATCGAGAGAATGGACGACAACGTTCCAGCCAAGAAAGTCCTCTCATCCCAGTCCCCAGGTTCGAGACGGCAAGGAAGACCGAACCTACGGTACAAAGATCAAGTTACTGAGGATACCAGATGGTTTTGACGAATGGAGAATGCATGCGAGAGACCGTTCCCGATGGTCAACGGCTCTGTCTCAGTTTGAGATCCTACATGAATGCAAATAAGCGAGGATGAAACAAAAACTTTCCACATGCCCTTATCTAAACTACTGCGTCGTGTTGGTGCAGAATAACATGGGAACTTTTGTCCTAAGTAAAGTGGGTTAAGCTTGGGCGAACAACAAGTATTGTTGTACTGCTCCACTGCTGCTGTACTGCTGAATATTGAAGCTAGGCTGCTGCTTACCAAGACTTGGCGTCTTACACAATACCTCATTTGGCTTATGGTAACCTTAATTATAACGAGTAAAAATGAAGACGAACAAAGGCATGCGATGACTTTTGATGGAGTCAGGAATTGCAATTGAAAAAGGCGAATTGGAACAAGGCCAATTCATTTTCAGCCATTGGTGGTGCTACGTTTCATAGCAAGATGTCCCTTGGACTGAGCTTGGGCGCTGGAGGACAGGCAGATGATCAATTTAAATAATCTCGCTATTAGTAGACATTTAAGGAACGTTCTACATGGTCTAAGAAACAGAAGCACAGCATATTGGGTTCACAGAAAAGAGAGAAAGAGCAGAAACAGAAGACAACGCTACTACAGAACAATGAATGTTGTATAATGCTTAAAACAAACCTATTTTAATAGAAGAAAACTGTTCTCTGCTTGGTTGATTGAGGAACGAATCAGAATTCGCTCAACAATGTACAATCGGCCCAATCGAGCTAACCGTCGGAGCGCAATTTTCTTTTATTTCCTCCGAATTATGCTTCGAAGTAGTTCTCCAACAAGCAAAATGTCTCCGATGCGGAAGAAATCCGAGAAAATTCCGTTCCGACGGTTACCTTCTAACTTGCCCGAAGCAATAAACTCCCGCATTAGCATCGCACATTCAGATCAATGCCGTAGTAGAGGCAAACAAAAAAAGCGGAATGGGTTCACAGAATTCCCACAAAGACTCCTTCGACCGACGTCAGCAACTCCTTCAAACACCCGTAAAATCATCTTGGTGCACTGGAAGCGTACCCTTTAAAAACGCACTTAGCACCTGTTTCTGATTCCATTTTTGAACCGTCAGTGTAGAAAGGGATACCCTGTTCACTTATAAGTGAATTACGATCCCAACCGTCTTTCTGATATGCAAATAGAAAATTTTCTATCAAAATCTAGTAGAGGGGGAATGTAATCGATGGTCTCCATTAGTCCTGGAATCATGTCATATCTTTGTAAGATTGACCCGTGTACATAAGTGCTGTACTCCAAAAAACTCAGTCCTTTTAAACGAATTGCAGTTTTGGCTGCCGTGCACCTTATGAACTCATCCAGAGCCGGGAGATCCAAGATCATTTCCAACCCAGCTTGTGGTGTGGATCTCCGAGCCCCTGTTATTCCTATACAGGCTTTAAACACGCACTTAACGCAGAGTAAGCAGATTTCGCTTAACGAACAAGGCCACTACAAGAGCTGTCCATCGAGAGCGTAAACAGACACTTAATCTACTTAAAAATGTAGTACCAAGATTTCACCATCTTAACGCGGGTAGGACGAGGGCTGAACATTATTGGAAGTTTTGTATTTGCTGAGGAATTCAACGGACTTGGAAATTTTACTTGATTTATGAAATATGAAGCAGTGGAAGCCGTTTCGAACACAGCCACAAAGACACTCTTTCAACAACTCCTAAATGCGTGTGAGCAGTTGAGATGATTTAAAGGATTAAGATTTAAAACAATACGACTGTGAGGCTCATAGCTAAAACAACGGATGAACAAAGCTACTACAAACTTCTTCTACTGTAAACGCTCGCCTGTTGTATCTTGGCCAAATAGAAATCCAACTGCAATCACACCGGAACCAATCAACATTGGATTGGAATACAAGTCCGTCTACACAAGCATAAAGGACAGCTGGCCGACAATGGACAATTATCTATCTTATATTATTTCTTTACCTTTCTTATCTATCATGAAAAATCAATATTTTTATAGTGAACCTAGAGAGAAAAAATCCAGAATTACCTGCAATCGCGCTCGAATGATATCCAAAGGATTTGTAATTATTGTTGTGGTGAAACCTCCTAAGCTTCCGGCAACACACTGAATGAACAAATGTGACACATATGGCGGGCATACTCGGCACAGTTCCTCTAAAGAAAAAAAAAAAAACAATTCCAATAAGAATTCAATTGAATAAATCAATAACTGACTTACCTTGGTACATATGATAGAAAACCCACCATAAAGCTGAATTTGGTACATAAGCCATCAAGCTGGCCGTATAGCCCCGATAGAAGCCTTTAAACCCATCCCTCCGTATAATCTCTTTAGCAATGTCCAGTGAAATATTCAACCGAGTACGATTCGGTCCAGTATTGATGCCCAAAGGATTCATGTGTGATTTCCCACCTGGCATGCCCATACCCAGCACCATCGCATGTTGCGATATCACATCGAATGGCACGATAATCGTTTGGCCGACGAGTGAGGCACATCCTCCCCCAAGTAGGGATTTCATTCGCTGTCCAGCACCGAAATCATTAAGGATGTGTCTCACACCTTCGTACGTGCTTATGTAAAATACTCCCGAAACAATCTGCACCGAGGAAATCCAGAAACCTCGATACAATCCAGGAACACCTTCGGATTTGTATATTTTGAACGCACAATCGATCATACCCTTATAGACGTCGCTCCTATGCTGGACTTGAAGTTGGGTCTTTATCACTGTTAGTGGAAAGAGACAGCAACGCACCGAGAACGAGCTTAGCATTGACAGCGGAAAGAACTTCTTCTTGTCCATCATGTCCCACTCGATGGTCTTGATGTATGTATTGCTGGCCATGTTTGTTTTGTGTACTTACGGATATTTTGTTTTTATTTTTGGTCGTTGATGCTATTTTTATTTTCTTTCTTTGTTTTGTTTTTGATCTTTAGTTCTTCGTTTCAAGGTTATTGAGACCAAGATATTAAACTTTGTTTGGAGCTGTCGCTAATCTCTAGGTCATCCTCGGCAGCAGGTAGTTTGAAACTTCTCCAGCTTCGTAGTTTGCTTAATTGCTGGCCATGAAGAAGAAAACAACGTCCTTATTGTCTGACTCCGCATAACTTAGACCTGCAAAACCATAATAGAGAAATGTCTGTTAGTTTGCGTAAAGCTCGGACGAAACCATTGTCAAGGTGTCAATCAAGGCAAGGTATTGGACTTTAAGATCTAAGTTATTTCATGCAAATTCATTATTTTTTTTGCACCTGATACATCTCTTTCCTTTCCAATCTTCTTATATAATTCGTTTATGCGTAAATAACTTTCGCGATTTTCAAATAACTTGACAACTTTCAATTGTTGTTTATGTATTATAAGGACTTTTTGTCTAATTGTGAGATCTCTTAATTGAATATTTTTAAAAGCGTTTAAGTTATAAAAAAGAATTTAAACTTTTGTTTTATTCTCAAACGTGAGCTCTGAGCTAAGATTCTGGGAAATGATGCAAAAGTAAAAATTTTGCACACTGACTGACATGTGTTTGACGTTTGCCCTTGTGACGTTTTGCACTTTTTGTTTTGAAGTACTCGAAAGTTTCTTACATCTGAAGTTAGGAAGATGTTGGGAAGTGGATTTATATCGGAGATCGGAGTTGAGCTCTCGGCTGCAAAAGTCGATACAATTGTACTTTTTCGATACACTTACCTCTCTTTAAGTACACAAATGCAATCTTACTATGTAAATTCAATACAATTATGCACTTCCACTGCCGTATTTATTAGATTTCTTTAAAATCGTTCTCAAAGGTTGTTTAGTCAAGCTTGCTTAAATATTAAGGCAGACTTTATGTCGTTTTCCATTGACGAATCTCAGAATGAGATTTGTGAATCTGACAGCTGAAAGGGGGGGTGAAGAGAGGAAATAGTGGACAAATCTCAGATTTCATGTTCTATTTGCGTCTTGAGATTCAAGAAAATGACAAAAAAATGAATCTGAGATTCAGAAATCTGAATCTGGATTTTTAACAAGATTCACACCTATTTGCACACAGACTTTCACACACACTTTCAAAAAGTGACATGTGCGAAACGACAAACGTGAATTTTGTTTTTTTTTTTAACTTACGCATTCTAAACAATATTAAATAAAAATGTAATCGTTTTTATTGTCAGAAAATGATATTTTGTTTACGTCTACTCACACTGCTTTCATCGATCAAATTTGACATTTCACGCACACAATTTCAAAAAAAGATTCGAGATTTCATATTCTATTTTCTATTTGCAGTGGAGAATCTGAGATTTTTACACACAAATCTCAAAAGTCAATAGAAAACGACTTTAAGCAACGTTACTTAAATTCTTATTTATAATCGAGTATCGACTGATATTTATGTCGTTTTCTATTGACTTTTAAGATTTGTGTGTGAAAATCTCAGATTCTCCACTGCAAATAGAAAATAGAATATGAAATCTCGAATCTTTTTTTGTAATTGTGTGCGTGAAATGTCAAATTTGATCGATAAAAGCAGTGTTAGTAGACGTAAACGAAATATCATTTTCTGACAATAAAAACGATTACATTTTTATTTAATACTGTTTCAAATGCGTAAGTTAAAAAAAAAAAAAACAAAAAATCATGTTTGTCGTTTCGCACATGTCACTTTTTGAAAGTGTGTGTGAAAGTCTGTGTGCAAATAGGTGTGAATCTTGTTAAAAATCCAGATTCAGATTTCTGATTCTCAGATTCATTTTTTTGTCATTTTCTTGAATCTCAAGACGCAAATAGATTCAGCTGTCAGATTCACAAATCTCATTCTGAGATTCGTCAATGGAAAACGACATTAGTTACGCGATGTTTTTCTCAAAAATGTAATAGAAATGACAAATCTATTACAGCAAGCTTTCAGATTCAATTTGTCAAGAGTCAAATAGAACGTCAAAAAAAAAAACAGAACAAAACAAAATAAAACGCGACGCACGGTGCATACAGCAGTGATCACTTTATAACAAGATTGGAAACCTACCTACGTTTTACCCTCCAAATACCGCAAAAGTTATTTTTTTTCATACACACATCCTCTTGCAGCAAACTTGCTTTATTATGTAGGCAATTGTATCATTATTACAATAAAACGCATACTCTTACAGCTAACCTGTGTCCTTAAGTTTGTATTACACGCATACTGTTACAGCTAACCTGCTCCCCTAGCTTGTAGGCAAATGTCATTTTGACAGCAAGGTTTCCAATCTTGGTATAAGTGATCAGTGGCATACAGTTTCTTCCGAGGCCGTGGGCTTGTTAAGGAAATAAGTTTCGAGGAGGAAGGAAAGGATGATGACGATGACGACGATCACATTGAAAAACAGACTAAGATGCCGCTGCTTCAGCTGAACTGAGCAAATGCTGACAACGCAATAAATGTTGTTGTGGAAAATGTGGGTACAGTAGGTACAACATAAGCAACAAAAATCAAACACCACGTCAAGAAATTACAACAACATCTGGAGGATGCCAACATGTCGCTGTTTCAGAATGTAATTTAAAGCTTTGTGTGAATTAGATGTGAATGTTAATACATTTTGTAACATTAAAAAAAAAAAACAAATGAGGTTGGTTTTTATTTTCTTAAAGAGAAGCTTATCAAGCTTGATTATGTTAAGACTGGGATCATCATAACTAGATTGATTATAAAAAATGGCACTAGGCAAGCTAGATAGTAATGTGTTGGCGGCTTTATATCTTTTCTTCCCTCGTGGGGTTTTTCTTTCCTATCCCTCGCATATCTTTATACAAAAAAAAAACTAAAATAATCAACGGTTGCTTAAAACTAAGCAACCTTTAAGATTTGATTATAAATTTGGCTGCCAGTGTTTCACTTCATGTAATAGGTATTCGGCTAAATTATAAAATTTTTTACCAAATCCATATTACCATATTTCCTTTTTCTTAACGCACTCATAGGTATGTTGCAAGTCAATAACATTGCTAGTTTGGCAATACGTTTAAATTTCACTGAATGAGACGTTAAATAACGACGTTACACGTAAGCCGTAGACTTCATTTGTCTTACTCGTTTTCATTCTCATTTATTCGCATTCCGTAATCCATTTACAGTTTTCAATTTTTCATTCGGTTTTTTTTTTTTTTTTTTTGAAGATAAATAGAAAATTTATTTATTCCAGCTTGTGGTGTGTGCATACGCATTGGTGATTATTCTTCTAGCCGCAAAAATCGCATCGCTTCTCACATCACATCGCTTCTCACATCACATCGCTTTCTCGTGCTACCGTACGCGGAGCCTTAGAAGAAACATAAGATACGTTTAATCCTGATACGGTTAACCTAATTTATCATAGAGGTTGGGTGTTGTAGGATCTGAGGGCGTATGCTGTAACTTTTCCTACACACCAAGTGCTTACTTTACCTCCTCGTGGTAACCACCGGGTACTGGTTATATGTAAGCGCGGGTGCAAAACGGAGAAACAGAAGCACCTTATCAACGGCCCAACAAATTTGGAGGTTAGTGCGAGGGGCTAAGGACCCCTCCACAGTAAAATACTTGATAGTTATGAAAGAGACACCAGCCTCGGATAATAGTAAAGGAGTTCACCTACCTTGGCACAAACATCAATCCCACAAACGACACCTTAGTGGAGATCCGAAGAAGAATTACCCTAGCGAACCGCTGCTGCTTCGGGTTGGCCAAACAACTGGTTTCGAAAGACAAAGTGTCTGCTATACAAAACTTTGAATTAACCAGTCCTACTCTACGGCGCCGGGTGCTGGACGATGAGTAAAAACGGGAAATTGAGACTGGGCACTTTCGAAAGAAAAATTCTTCGACGGATTTTCGGTCCCGTGTCCCGTGGTCAGTGATACACATACCGAGAATCTCGAGATGTTCGGTCTCATTGATGCAAGTGCAACAATCTTACTTTCTCCAAAACGATTTAAAGATTTGTTCTGCTGTTCGGTGAGATAAACCATCAAATCACCAGTGGACCTATTGCTGCGAAAGCCGTACTGCCGGTCATTAAGAAGCTTTCGGTCTTGAGAGATTTTTCTTAAGCTGATAGTTTATCAGCGTTTCCATGAGCTTAGAAAGAAGGGACGTAAGTGCAATCGGACGATAATTGCAGGGAGAAGAAGATTGGCCTTTTTTGGGACTGGCTGGACAAATGCCGTTTTCCAACTGCCCGGAACGATCCCAGAAGAATAGGATAGATGGAAAAGCTTACGCAGGGGTTTTGCCAGCGTGGAAGAACACCTCTTCAGAATAATAGCGGGGATAACATCCGGACCAGCGGATTTATGTATGTTGAGATCTTTTAGGACTCTCGCAACAGCACGAGTTCGGAAAAAGATTTGTCCCATGGAATCATTGACGCTCTCAAGAACTGGAGGAGTCATGGCACTCACTGGCAGCGAAGAGTTGTCGGCGAACTGCCTAGCAAAATGGTTAGCTTTCGCGAGAGGACTAACAACTGGAGTGTCATTATCACCGAGCGTAGGGACCGAGGAAGAAGAAGAATTCTTCATATTTTGTACAAGTGACCAAAACTTCTTACTGCCTTTGGGACATTGCAGTATTTTTTGCCTTAATTTTTGATCATGTTAAAATTCGGTCCGACAAATATGGGCATTGCAGGCCATCCTGGCTTGTTTAAACTTGTTCCGGTTTTTCTCAGTTGGGTTGGCTCTAAAACACCGGAACTTTACTTCTTTTTCCCTGGATAACCTCCTTACAGCTTGAATCAAACCATGACTTTTCCTTGGGTTTGATGCTTTTAACCCTATTCGGGATAAAAGTTTTCATTCCCAAAATAATAATATTAGTAATCATATCTGCGCTGGAGTCAACATCACTATCGAGGAAGCATAGTGACCAGTTAAAGATCCGGAAGAAGTTATTAAGACCGTCCCAGTTGGCTTTCTCATATTGCCACACGGTTCTCTTCGGAGCTCTTTCTCTAACTGGATTAGCTTGACACGAGAAATTTGCAGATATAATACTATGATCTGATCTGCCTAGAGGCGTTAATACACTGATAGCGTATTTATCAGGGTCAGACGTAAGAAACAAGTCAAGAGTGTTTTCTGTTTGGCCGTCAATGTCTGGTATTCGAGTGGGCTCGTTGACCAGCTGAGCGAGATGGTTAAACTCAGCAAAAATTTCAACACACAATCCTTCGGGTGTTGTCTGGCCCGAATGGAGAAGCCTCGAAGAATCGTGTACATTGAAATCGCCCGTAATAACGATTTCAGTGTGAGGATACAGGGATACAATTCTTTGGATGGAGTCAGACAGAGCGTCAAATTTACGAGAAGTTGAAGCCCTGTCCAAATTTGGGCTTCGATAAAACATCGAGTGAATGTACGACAACGCTCCAGCCAAGAAAGTCATCTCATCCCAGTCCCCCAGGTTCTTAGATGTTCGAACTTTCCGAGGAGCTAACATCGACTCGGACTACTACCTCGTCGTAGCCAAGGTAGTACTACGAATATCCCGACAACGGCCAAAACAAGGAAATGCTGCATGAAAATTCGACGTCGGACGGCTACAATCGCAAGAGATCGCGAATCCTTCTCTGATCGAGCTTCAAGTAACCTCTTAAGGAGTCCTATGCCGCCAACATCAAGTATCGAAGACCAGTGGCAACATTGCCAGAGAGCAGTTAAAGATGCCGCCTCTAATGTGCTGGGTTTCACACAGGCACCAATACGAAACCCCTGGTTTGACGAAGAATGAAGGCAGGCCCATGCAGCCAAGCAGAAGGTATACAAAGCGGGGCTGCATAGAACGCAAAGAGTTGCTCGTGAGCTCTACGAGAGAAAGAGGAGAGAGGAACGCCGGCTTCTCAGGAGAAGTCACATCGAGGATGTTGAGAGAGCCAGCAGCAGGAATGAAGTTCGGAGGTTTTACCGAAAGGTTAAACAGCTGGCTCAAGGTCATCGAGCAAAAACCGATGCCTGCAGAGATAAACAAGGGAACATAGTAGAAACGCAGTCAATGCTGAAGGAAAGACCGCTTCTGTAGGCTGTATAACGGCAACGACGAACAAAACACAGCCGTCAGACAGGAGCCTTTCATCTGACACGATGTTAGCCAACAATTCCGTCAACCTGACCTAGAAAAGGTGAAAACCACAATATCTCGGCTGAAATCCAACAAATCCGCTGGAGCAGATGGACTAGCTGCTGAGTTGTTCAAAGCAGCAGGCGACGAGCTAGATAGGAGCATGCACCAAATCATCTGTAAGATATGGTCCGAGGAATGCATGCCCGATGAATGGAACCTCAGCATTGTTTGCCCGATCCTGAAAAAGAGAGATCCTCTAAACTGCGCCAACTGTAGAGGAATAAGTCTACTTAACATAGCCTACAAGATCCTCTCTCCCGTAATATGTGAACGTCTGAAGCCTTTGGTCAACAATCAGATTGGTTGGATACCAACGTGGCTTCAGGCCAGGAAAGTCAACCATTGACCAAATTTTCACGTTTCGGCAGATCCTGGAAAAGACCTTTTAATCGATTTTAAAGCCGCGTATGACACCATCTTCAGAAGCGAACTGTTCAAAGCTATGTCTAGTTTTGTCATCCCTGCCAAGGTCGTTCGCTTGTGCAAAATGACGATGGAGAACTCACACTGCTCCATCAAGGTTGGCAACGAGCTTACGGAATCATTCGACGTCAAAAAAGGATTCAGACAAGGCGATTTCTCTAACATCGTTCTTGAGAAGATAGTGCAGAACTTCACCGTCAACACCAGAGGCACTTTAATGGGAAAAACACAGCGTGATGTCAATGAGACTTGACAGAATTGTGAGAATTGAGACAGAAGCGGCAAAAATGGGTTTAGCGGTTAATGAGGGAAAAACGAAGTATATGCTGTCTTCGAGGAAGGACACACAACACCGACTCAACGGCTCGGACAGAACGTCACAATAGACGCATACAACTTCGAGGTCATAGAGGAGTTTGTCTACCTAGGCTCCGCTATAAACACGGGCAATAACACCAGCGCCGAGATTAGACGAAGAATAACTCTTGCTAATGCTGTTTCTTTGGGCTAAGAAAGCAATTGAGTGGAAAAGCCCTCTCTCGAGCAACTAAGGTAAAACTGTACAACACACTCATCATCCCAGTCCTGCTGTACGGTACAGAAGCATATGGCTTTTGACAAAATCGGATGAAAGTGCCTTAGGCTGTTTCGAGAGGAAAGTTCTTCGGGTCAACTTTGGCCCCGTGTGCATTGAAGGTGTCAAAATGGAATCAACGAGCTCTCTCCCGAAAAGGTGAGTTAACGAAAGAATCGGGTTTCTTTGTCGTAATCGTTCTCAATAAGAAGCAG
>CAKKXW010000003.1:80295197-80314735 GCA_920937365.1 Sphaerophoria rueppellii
ACACCCTCAAAATTATATGTTAAAAGTGCAAAGAAACAATATAACGTATTTATTTTTCATATTACATGCATTTTTTGTATGTTTAAGTTTTTTTTTTTGAAAATGCTGAGCTCAACGGAATCTTATTTTCGAAATCTGAGCCCATGAAACCCACCTCGACTCCAACCTGAGCATTGTATCTAACTCAGTGCGAATGTATTGGTGCAGTTTCTCATTTAAAAAGCATTGGAAAACTAACACATTCTCACTGGGTTAGTACAAAACAACCAAATGGCAGCTTGTAGACAGAAAGAGAGCGAACCTCCGAAGTCGTGACTCTAGGTATTATATATTCTCTATGCTCTTGTCGCGACACGGTACCATTATATAATTGCCCCATTGCAAAAAGAAATAAGGAAAGAGAGATCATTCGCAAGTTCGTTTTCCTTTGTTTTTATATACAAATCCTTGAGGATCTATCCTTTCTGTGCCTATGCACATTCATATTTAACTCACATACATGAATCAAAATCGAAAGTCAATATACTCGTTTTGTTTTGCAAGTAAAATTTGTTAGTTTCGACAAAAGTCTATCTTCAAAATATACTCAGAAAAATTAACGTTTTTCGAATACATATTGTTCAGATTTACTGAAGGAAATCTGAACCTTCACCAAAATGTTTTCTGGGTAGTTTTATTTTTTAAACTGTGAACTGCGTGACCATTACATGGGAAAAATAGCTATGCCAAAAAAAAACGTATGCACTTGATATCATTATGGGTGGGTAAGAGCGTGTGGGCATTTTACAATACACTGTCTTGTCTAGTGTGCACAATCTTCTAAGAAATGACGGTTATAACGACTATTTTTGGCATTATTGAATTTGTCCCTTTTTGATAGACTCTAGTCTAGTGCAAATTGTTTTAATTCATAAATCAATTTATCATTTAAAAGAAGTCTGAAGGACGCGTTTGTGGCAGTGTTAAAGAATGTTAATTCATAATAATAATTAGATATTAAATTTGATAGTATTTTATAATTTGAGTTGTGTTTTTTTCTATTTGTGCGTTCAATATGGTCAGAAAAAAGCCTTTGGGGGCAGAATTTAGGAAAAAGAGAAAGCTTGTTGAGGCTGAAAATAAAAAACAAAGCATACATTTCCCGAAGTTTTTAAAACGCAGCGAAGAACATGGAGATGTTAGTAACATTTTAAATATCGATGATGCACATGTAGGAAATAGTGTCTCTGAGGTACATGCAGGAAATTGTGTCGATAAGGTGCAGGTAGGAAGTACAGTGGGACCAGGGGATGAGGTTTCTGTTGTAGTACTGCAGGAAGATTCTGATGATCCTAATTATTGGACAATGCTAACAGATGAATTGATTAAAAAAATAGTTCTAAGGGGACCAAAGCAAGTTAGCGATCACCCGTTTCCAAAGAAAAATAATAGAAAATTTTCAGTGGCAAGCTTTGTACGCACATTGAGTACGCCAATGGGAAGATAGTTCCGAGGACTTGGCTGATTTATTCAAAATCAAAATGCTTTATCAAGCACAGGTAGTTCCGATTGGCCACATTTAAGGACAATTTTAAAAAGTCATGAGATTAGTTTTTCCCACTCAGAAAATTTTAAATCATGGAAATTTTTAGAAAATGGTTTGAAGTCAGGCACGTCAATTGACACATTATTTGAAAGTTCGGTAGAAGCAGGGGATACCTCAATAAAAAAAAACGCATTGAAAGTCTACCCCCTGGGTAATGTGGAGAGGGCTTATTATGTGTGTTTCAGTGTGTGTTTGTGTGTATGTATGTATTTGCGTATATATAATGTATAAAGGGCGCTTTTTGAAAATCTTGCACAGGGCGCAATTCTGGCTTGAGCCGGCCCTGGGTACAAGCTATATGCAGTTTACTTTTGTGAAAAGTTATTCAATTTTGTTGACAATCAAGGCCCGAGAAAGAAGAGAAGAAATTTCGAAACCGAGGAAAAAATAAAGTCTGTGAAATAGAAAGAAATAGAGAATGAGGTGCGGACGTTCAACCCAGCAGCGTCCAAAACATGCTCCAGCTATTGCGTAGGGACGGAGCGATAACCTACACTTAAAGGAATTGTTTAACAGTTTTTTGCATGACCAAACATTAAGGCAAACAATTCTGCAATGTCCCAAAGACAGTAAGAATTTTTGGTCATTTGTATAAAATATGAAGAATTCGATTACGGAGTTGGAAGTGGTATCTATTCGAAACAAGCGAATCTCAGTCCATCCTAAAGACTTCCCCATCAATGTAGTGTGTTCCAGGCAGAAGTAATGGCGATAAAAGCGGCACTAATCTGGCTCAAAGAAAACATTATATCTTGCAAGGATATACGTATCTTCTCGGACAACCAAACCACTCTCAAATCTCTCTCGTCTGTCTCCGGCGCTCTCCAATAGGAGGCATAACTATCTTGGTAATCCCTTCTTCGATAATACCAGTGAACTGGCAACGACCGACACAAAATGTCTTCATAACTTCATTAAAAGTCCATCCTAAAGACTTCCCCATCAATGTAGTGTGTTCCAGGCAGAAGTAATGGCGATAAAAGCGGCACTATTCTGGCTCAAAGAAAACATTATATCTTGCAAGGATATACGTATCTTCTCGGACAACCAAACCACTCTCAAATCTCTCTCGTCTGTCTCCGGCGCTCTCCAATAGAAGGCATAACTATCTTGGTAATCTCTTCTTCGATAATACCAGTGAACTGGCAACGACCGACACAAAATGTCTTCATAACTTCATTAAAAGTACAAAATGGTTTGTTTAAGTTCATTACTCCCCCATGAGTAACTTCTTTAGTGGTATCACAATGGACCCTTGAGGTCTAAGTGAGTCAGTAACATCTAGACAGCCACTCCAACCTAACCTAACCTAACCTAACCTTCCTCTTCTTCGGTCCCTACGCTCGTTGACAATGACACGCCAGTTGTTAGCTCTCTCGCGAAAGCTAACCTCTTTGCTAGGCAGTTCGCTCCAACTCTTCGCTGCCAGAGAGTGCCATGACTCCCCCAGTTCTTGAGCGCGTCAATGATTCCATGGGACAAATCTTCTTTTGCACTCGTGCTGTAGCGAGGGTCCTAAAAGATCTCAACATACACAAATCTGCTGGTCCGGATGGTATCCTCGCTATTATTCTGAAGAGGTGTTCTTCCACGCTGGCAAAACCCTTGCGTAAGCTTTGTCATCTATCCTATTCTTCTAGACTCGTTCCAAGCAGTTGGAAAACAGCATTTGTCCAGCCTATACTCAAAAAAGGCGAATCCTCCTCTCCCTCCAATTATCGAACGATTGCACTTACGTCCCTCCTTTCTAAGGCCATGGAAAACTATCAGCTTAAGAAATATCTTGAAGACCGGAAGCTTCTTAATGACCGGCAGTACGGCTTCGAAGCAACAGGTCCACTGGTGATTTGATGGTTTATCTCACCGAACAGTAGAACAAATCCTAACATCGTTTCGGAGAAAGATTGTTGCACTTGATAAAGTCTGGCATCTTGCTCTTTTATCGAAAATGCGTGCTTTCGGTATCGATGAATCCCTTCTTCGTTGGATTAGAAACTTTCTTTCAAACCGTTCTATACAAATTGTATTGGACGGGTTCAAGTCTGAAACCCACAATATCATTGCTGGTGTCTCCGACCCTCTTTCTCATTTTCATAAATGATCTCTTGTCTGTTACTTCTAATCGAATAAATTGTTTTGCTAACGATTGTACCCTTAGCTTTACATATTCGTTTCCAGACTCACATCCCTCATCTTCAGATGTGGAACTGCAACGGCAAAATATGATAAGCTCATTAAACTCTGACTTAAACAGCATTGTACAATGGGGAATTAAAAACCGTGAAGGGTTTAATGCTTCGAAAACTCAATGCTGTCTTGTATCGTTGAAGCGAGACATACCCCCTTTGCCACTGTCCATGAGTGGCACTTGCATCAATGAGACCGAACATCTCGAGATTCTCGGTATGTTCATTACAGACCACCTCTTGTGGAGCGAGCACATATGCTATGTCGCCAAAAATACCACAAGATTTTTGGGTTTCTTAAGACGGTGCAAGAAATTTGTCTGCCCGACTGATCTGGCTATTATCTACAAGACTTCATACTTAAGCGTCTTGGATGGTGTACAAAAACGAGCAGTAAGAATGATTGTTGACAAAGACATTACTATCTCATTCACCTCATTGGAACACCGTCGTAACGTTTCGTGTCTCTCCTTGTTTTACCGTTACTTCTACGGTAATTAAAAATAAATAGAGTGGCGCGACAGCTCTTGAAGAGCCAAGGCCTAAGTGGCTTACTCTCATCAACAATTCTCTAGGTGAGTGTGAAGAATTTAAATTTAACGCCGATTCCGAACGGCAAAGTTGAGAAGCACTTTTTAATGACAGATTGATACTCTCGGAAGTTTTGTCAGCTCTTCGCAAGAGGCAGTGCTCTTTAAAGATGAAATAAAAACTATGCGCGCGGGTAGGACACGAACCCACGACTACGTTCTGCTTAGCAGCCAACGCTACTAACCACTAAGCTACGGACAATAACGGTAATTGTTCTAGTGAAATAGCCAGTTGCATTCCACCCCTTAAATAATTCAACCGTAATACTCGCGCTTCCAGGAATGCCCTTCAGTTTACCCTCGAGCCCAAATTCGGTCGTAGGCTCAAGTATAGAGAATCGTTCTATAGCCGTACTACACGAACTTGGAACACTCTTCCACACTTTGTCTTTCCCGATCATTGCAGTGTTCAGGAATTTAAGACCAATTTACCACGTCACCTTCTCTTCAACCCCTTCCCTCTTTCCTAAAGCACACACTGTGTCAATGGCATAATCTATATATATAAAAGAACAGCCTAATTTTTGTGTTCGTTCGCTACCGGGCACACTGGTTGACCGATTTTCCTATTTTTTTCTCTAAATGCAAGAGATTTTAGGGTAGAAGGTTTAGCAAAAATAAAATGTATACTTTTCAATTCACAAATGGTTCAATTGTTAAAAAATGTTAAAAAAAAAATTTATTTCGCACGACATAAAAAAAACTGATCAATATACGAACACTGAATTTAGTTTGAAAATTTTGTCAAAATTTTTTTTTTTTTTTTTTCAATAAAAATATAAAAAAAAATGTCAGTGAAGTAAAAAAAAATATTTGACAAATATAATTTTTCTTCGACAAAAAAAAAAAAATGTCAGTGAACCTAGGAAATTATATTTGAACTAGCAAACGTTGTTTTGATATATGAAAAAATTTCTAGAGTATGAATATATGTATGCATATCTTATTTATTTTTAATGGGTACGTATTTGTTAATTATATTGTTATTATTTATTTATATTTTGAATGTTGATGGAATGTGTCATAAATAAAATTTAATCAAAACTAATGAACTGGAGGTATTCCACGTATAATTATTGTCTGAATGAAAGACATGGTGTGCTCAAATTTAAGCCACAAACAGACATTATTTAGCTTTGAGTCAATAGTCATTGTAAATGCCAATCTGGTGGGGAATTGAATGCTTTCAAATTCGTGCCAGTTGCTTACGAAAAAACCGTTTTCGAATAAACCATTGCCACAATTGAATTGGTTGCTCGACAACAATACTACGTTAAGGACAATAATAAAATTGCATTGGATTCAGAATATTTGCACAAACTATTGAGCCGAAGTTAAACGATCAACAAAAGTACCAATGTGTTTTTTACACCATTGGATATGCAAGGTGTGATCAGTCTGAGTGATGGTATATATTTTTGTGATGCACCCGGTGGAATGGGGAAATCATTTTTGTTATCATTAATTTTAGCATCAATATGATCTGAAATTAAAAAAAGAGTTGGCTCTTTCTTCTTCTGGAGTTGTGAGCACATTATTAGGCATAAAACTGACATTACAATATTTCAAAAAAGTTGGTAATGGCCGAATATTTGTGTGGGATGAGAGCACAATGGCGCACAAAAATTTACTTGAAGCCTTTAACCGCAACTTGAAGAATTTGGAGCTCTGAATCTTTTTGTTGCTGAGGTCAAACTTTGTCGATTATACCACGGTCAACTGCTGCAGACGAATGGAGTCGTTTAAAAACTTCTATTTCAGAAAACATACATTGGCCAATTATTGGACATTAAAGAGAAAGTGGCGCGACAGATCTTGAAGAGCCAAGGCCTAAGTGGCTTACTCTCATCAATAATTCTTTGGGTGCGTGTGAAGAATTTAGGACACCTACAATTTAACACCGATTCCGAACGGCAAAGTTGAGAAGCTTTTTTTCATACTCTTGATACTCTTGGAAGTTTTGTCAATTCTTCGCAAAAGGCAATGCCCGAGAAAGATGAAATAAAAAACTTTGGGAACTAGTAGGTCTCGAACCCACGACGCGACGCAGCCAACGCACCTAACCACTAAGCCACGGACACTATTGGACATTGGAAATGGAATAATTTCACTTGATTCTGAAGGCCGAATTTCACTTCCAAGCAATTTTTATTGTAATGCAAATCCACGGGATGAGTTGATTCAAGATGTTTTTCCAAGCATTGAAGCATTGAGTTGAAGTGCAATAATGGCTGGTACAGATTAATGGCAAACGTCTTAAGTTTCCTGTTCGACTTGAATTCCCTGAAAAATAAATAAGATGCAAAGTCAATCTTTATAAATATGAGGTTTCGATTTAGAAATTTCTCTTTTTCCTCATGGTCAACTATACAGGGTATCCTGTAAATTTGTCTGCCGTATACTTCGGGATATGAT
This sequence comes from Sphaerophoria rueppellii, assembly GCA_920937365.1. Lineage (NCBI taxonomy): Eukaryota > Metazoa > Arthropoda > Insecta > Diptera > Syrphidae > Sphaerophoria > Sphaerophoria rueppellii. Next base: position 80,301,974 of record CAKKXW010000003.1, read on the forward strand.
TCTTGGTCATATTCTTAGAAAATAATCCTTCTAAGACAAAGTTACTTTTGCATCACTTTTTGACGATTAAAAAAAGGCTAACTTTGTATTTTTGTATTGTCCGTAGCTTAGTGGTTAAGTGCGTTCGCTGCTAAGCAGAACGTCGTGGGTTCGAATCCTTCCAAGAGTATCTTCTGTCATGAAAAATGCTTCTTAACTTTGCCGTTCGGAATCGGCGTTAAAATTGTAGGTCCCCTCAATTCTTCACACGCACCTAGAGAATTGTTGATGAGAGTAAGCCACTTAGGCCTTGGCTCTTCAAGAGCTGTCGCGCCACTCTATTTATTTATTTAACTTTGTATTTAAGTGGTGTTCAATTTTTCTTGCCCGAGCAAAGTGTTGACTTTAAGATATATTTTTGTTTTTTTTTCAAATAATGCATAAAGAACATAAAGTTTGCTTATTTTTACCTTATGAACAAAAAAAAAATAGCAAATAAAATCTCATTGATAAACAAAAACCCATACATTTTAATACTACCAAAATCCTAATTACCTTACCTCTTCTCAGGGAGCTAAATTTGGGGAAGATATGTTTAATGGGTAAATTAACTAAAAAAATATGTAAAAGAATTGAACGAATAGATTATTCATCAGATTAGCAAATACAGGCATGATTGTTCATTTCTGCCTATCCATCGATTACCGTATTCTTCATCCTGCGGGCAGGGGGTTTGCTAGTAAGGGTATAAAAACCCCCTTGAGCGTGTGTTTATTATGAAAAAAAAAAAACTAAATTAAGAAACGATGTTTCCACCATTTCAAGATGACAATCTCGACATAGAAGAATGTGAGCCGGATAAAGAAAACAAAAAACAAGGCCGAGAACAGGAAGACTGCAAAAAGCATTACAACTCATTATTCCACATCGACCTGGCGGACAGTGGGAAACCTTAACTGAAATACGGGCGCCAAAGCACAGTGTCGTTTCCAAGATCGAGTAATATTAATCTCGTTTATTATCTCCACTTTCTCCTGATTCGTCTGGATCTATTTTCGACGTCAGAACTACTTCTCTCTTCTTTGTCGTTTTTGGTTTTTGAGCCACAGAAGTTTGTACTGATTTACTTGTTTTATAACATTTTGTTTCTGGGAAGTGTGCCCGTGACGTAATGGTTATGTCATGTGCGTTTGCTGCACGCAGAACGTTGTGAGTTCGAATCCTGCTCGTGCTCACAAGTTTTTTATTTCATCTTTCATGTCATAAGTATTGTGAAGAACTAACAACATGCCCAAGAGTATCAATCTGTAAGGTCATGTCACACGCACTTGGCTCTTCAAGAGCTGTCTCGTCACTCTATTTCTTATTTTTATTTTTTTTTTTTGGGGAAACAAAGCAACAAGAAACAAATAGTCTGTAATTTTTATGTTCTTGACAGACGACTTCAGTGCTTTTATTTCTTCATATGGGCCCGTGAAATGTCCGTACATAGTTCTTAAGTTATGTCAGTAGTTCACTCTTGAAGTTGTCCTGAAATCATGTGTCTGTAAACCTCATCGTTTTGATAACGTTCTTTTATTTTGTATTGTCCTTTCCATTGTTCGTAAGTTATATTCTGGAGCAATTTGTAAATTTGGACTTTTAATAAAAACTTCAAACGTCTCTCTTGAAAAACATTGAAAATCAAGTTTAGGGATTTTTCCTTATGACCACAGATGTATTTCCATCAGTTAATTTGTCATAAACTCGTAATCAACCGTCATCCTTCTTTGGACTAAACGATAAAAGTGATTCACACCAAATTAACATCATCATTATATTGACCTAATGACGGTGTTTTGTTTTTCTCTCCCACATCTGACAAGTTCATTGCATTGTTTTGAAAGTGATATGTCCGTCAACAACAAAAGCACACTTTTACGCACTTCAATTTACTATTGCATTGTCAAAGCAACAGACACTGGGAGACTGGAACAGAACAAAAAGCCACCCATAAAGACGACTTTCTTTTGTCGACACAAAACAACTATAGCACAAAACCATCATCAGGCAATGTTTCTTTTGTATCTAACCTCTTGGACTTTTGATCTAATTGCATTTCAAAGAAATAAGTACACACAATTAGACGATTACTATTGTTACAGGTAACTTCATCATCATTGTGTTTGAAGTTCGTGCTCGGTGGCTCTGAGGTGTGGATATGTGTATAGATTTCCTCATTAGGTAATTGGTCTTTCTGTCTTTGACTTTGTAATGGCCTGGATTTGGCCTGGAATCTTTGCAGTCCCTTACGTTGTGTTAAGGTATTGAGTGTGAGTTAAAATTAGTTATTAGATGCAGATTTCTTTTTGTTCTTATTTGTTCGGGTTTTAAATCGTTCTAAATCTTTCCCCTGATTAAATTAAAGGTGTTCCAGTCGGGATTAACTACCAATTGAACGATTAACAGGGTTACAATAATAGTCAGAACCCAGGATTAAAATGTTTTGTCTGATCCTTATCTTTCAAGATTTATTAAAGATCTGCATCCGGCCTCTAACCTGGAGGGGCCCTGTGTCGTCGAGGTAACTGCCCGGCTACGCAAAAAAAAAACTGAATTCGAAACACTAACAAACCTCGCATAAGGAAGGATTCAATGATGAAGACCAACATAAACGATATAAGAGCAAAGAATTTCGGTTCTGCACGTGGAACGTAGGGTCCCTTAACATACCACCTTAGCCCAACAAAAAGCAGAAGCCCTGGACTGCTACAAGGCAGATTTAACCACTATCTATGAAAATATGCCAAACGAATTTGACTGCTACCTCTGCATTGCTTATCGATCCTTAAATAAACACACAGGAGAGATTGAAGTCCTTTTGTAAAGGACTTGATAGATGTCCTTATCAGTGTGGGGACCCCGAAGGTCCATCATCGGTCAAATATTCAATCAACGGTGGATCTTGAAAAAACTCAGGAACCTCAAATCGATATCTACTAGCTTTTCATAGATTTCAAGACCACGTATGAGAGCGTCTATAGAGACCAATTACATAGACCCCAACTACATACATCGTTTGTAAGCCTGGAGACAAAGATCAAGAAAAAGGGTTTAGCGGTTATTGAGGGCAAGCCAATTTTATGCTGTCAACTAAAAAAAGGTTTAAGTTCACACAACTTCACCAGCGCTGAAATCAAGCGAAGAATTACTCTTTCCAATCGATGTTGAGTAGTAATGTCTTCTCTCGACCAACTAATGGCTGAAACACAAAGGTGCCTTAGTTTTGGCTTCGCCTGGTCGACGTCAACGAGTTCGGTTCAATACAAGCTATCACAATAGGACTTTTTACAGTTCTAAGCTCCGAGTGGGACACTAAGATGTCAAAAAAAAAATAATGGTATCCAATTTTTAGCTCCAAGCATTCTGAGCCCAAATTTCATTCAAATGGCTGCCTCGGCTGGCCATGCAGTAGCCTACACGATCGGTCCAATTTTTAAGCACATTATCGATTGTGTGCAGCTGTATAGAAACAATGGCTTCACGAATATTTTCCTTTTAAGCGTCAATTGTCTCTGCCTTGTCGGCGTAACACATATCACTTAACACGGCACCCCACAATAGTCCAGCGATGTCAAATCGCAGCTCCGAGGTGGCCACACAACATCAGCTCTGCAGCTGATAGTGCGATCTTCAAAAACAGGGCGTGCAAAACATCGAGTGTAGCTTCGGCTGTGTGGCACGTAGCGCCGGCCGTCCAGTTGAAACCAAATGTTGCCAATACCCTCCTCTTCAATTTTTGTGAAAAAAAATTCGTTCAACATGGCCCGATAACGATCGCCATTGACTGTAACGGCCACTCCTTGTTCATTTTCGACGAAAAATCGCCCATTTTTGTTTTTATAATTTGCATCCACTCAAGGGATTTTTATTCCCTTTTCATGCCAGAGGCACAGTGAGTGGAAGTCTAAAGGAGTGGAAGTGTGCCTTTGGACCAAAGTCCGCACCAAACAGTGACTCGTTTTGGGTGTATCGGCTTTTCAATGAATGCGTGCAGCGTGCAGGTTTTCTGTGGCCGAAATTCGATCATTTTGATTGTTTACATACCCGCTAACATCAAAATGAGCTACATCAGAAAAGATGATTTTTTTTTGGCAAAATCGGCCTCGATCACACGCTCTCTCAGCGAAGTGAAAACGCATTGCATGGTCAGTTGGCTTCAACTCCTGAACCAATTAGACTTTGTATGGCGTCATGCAAAATTCGTCTAAATATGATGTCTCCGAAATGTTCAATTGTTGAGAACGACGATGAAATAATGTTGATGGCGCTTCACGTACACTTTCTGCCACAGCAGCAATATTCTCGGGTGAACGCACTGTTTTTGTCTTTTCAAGCTTTGGATTATCGATGAGGATGTCAGTTTCTTTTACTTTTTTCACAAGATGTCGAACATTTAGGTAACGACAGGTCAGTGCTCAATTGTATTTTAGAAATAACTTAGAGCACTTAGGTGAAGTTCAGTTTTGAGCGAGCTCTGTTTGCAAAGATCGCCCCGCTCTGAGCTTAAAAATAAAAACGCCTAATGAAGCTTCGGCATCACGTTTTGTTTGACAACCGTAAAGAAAAGAACGTAATGTAGCGTAATGTAACTCCAAACGGAAGCTCTACTTCAAATATGCTGCACATTTGCACTGTCTGACAGCTCAACAGTTGTAAAAGAAAATCAACAAGCAAAATTAATTTGTTTTTGGAGGAACGATGATGATTGAGGGAGAAATGTCATTCAAAGCAAGCTCAATGCATGTGCATAGTAACGAAGAAAAGCGTGTTTGTCTTTTTTTTCAGCTAAAAGTGTCATTCTACCAGACTTCATGCGTAGTGCAGAGAAAACAATTTGGGTTGGTTCGAGAAAATAATAATTCTTCTCGTGATTTTCGGTCTTTTCTGCATAAATGAAAAATGAAGACGAAGATTCAATCAAGAACTATACGAGCTGTATACCGCGACATAGATTCCAAAAAGTTAAGACCACGTGACTTCGATGACTGGGTATATGGAGCGAATATAAAAAGTGCTTCAGCCCATAGAGTCTTCGAATTGAACCCATAAGGACTTCTGAGAAGAGGACCTCAACCAACTTGGCGCGCGAAACTGGAGACAGCTAGCCGCAGACGATTGTTGCATGTGTTCAAAAGACCTCAAACATTTTGCAAAAGTTCCCCGTCAAAAAAAGTTGATTCATTCATTTTTTCAAAAATTGTTTTTAACCCCAATGAGGCCTTCAAAATAAAAATATTTAACAACGAAAGTAAAAAGTAACCACAGCAAAGGTGAAAACAAATCTAATTTACTCTTAAATGATATTGGGGCTAACATTTTGGTTTACCTGGCAATTGGGAATGTTTATTTCCTCAGCGTCATCATCATTGCAAATAAATTTAACAGCCATTTCCTGCTCGGGATTGTTTCATATCCGATCAAGAATCCTTGCAAAATTGTTTTCGCGAAACTCACTTAATGCGTCTTCGTCAGTCGTGGTAATATCTTTCTGTAATCTGATTTCATGATGATGTCTTCATTTCTTTTTTTTTCAATATCTTGCACGAATTAAAGAAATTGTTTGATTGATTTTCTTAAAGAGGGTTTTTTCCTTATTTTTTGGTGTTTGTGTGAAACAGCAGGACTACACAAGTAGCAGCGACAATATTCATCACACCAGTTCCAACAACCACCTGCTGACAAGTGAAGAGTCCTTGCATCCCTCGCCCACAGTGACAATTACTAGTTCTCTGAGTAAAAAAGAACACAGTCTTGTTTGTCCAGCCGAGGCACTTACTCCCGCTCAATTACTTCAAACAACCCCAAAAGTTTCATGTTGTAGTTTAGTTGCGACTACAACCACTTCGTCACCATGTTCTGGTAAGTCCGTCGTAGTTTTAACGCCTGATTCTATGACAAAGTACAAACATCATTCATGTATACTTATGGAACTTCTCTTTGTTGTTTTATATCTTCTAGATTTGCAACGAGATGGCTGGTTCCACTCACATCATCATCACACACACCCTCACCATCATCATCACCATCATCATCATCATCCGCAGCTGGAAGACCTCGTCTATTCAGGCCAAGCCCACCATCATCCCTGCAAATTCGGATTAGAGAGCTCCGAAGGCTATTTAAACTCAAGGTATAATGGTAAGCGTGTGTATATTAATAAAGCGTTAAGGTTTGTTTTTCGATATTCCAATTTAAGTGTACACAAACAGTTTGCCACAGATAAACCCTATATAGACATTGATAAACTAATTAAGAAGTGTGTCCAAACAAAAGGTTCCCATTCCATGGAGACGATAGGTCGGGGTACTCCCATTCCGATGATATGTCGAATCGGTTGCTCGTAGTTGTGTTTGCTTTAGCTAAGAGGCATTTTTGGCTAACTTATGAGTTTTCAAAATATTTCCAGCCAATGGCTGTTTGCATTTGTAGGAAATGCCAATATTTTCAAATAAGTTTAATTTGAGTTCCAGATTCATGGTACTAAAAGGATAAAACGGCAAAGTAATGTTTTGTTTCCGGTTAAGAAAGAAGATGTAGAGTACCTAGAAACATTTGCCTTTTCGGAGATGGTCAGAAGTTATAATAATTTTTAATATTTTCTTTATTTTTGCTCTTGAGACAAGAAATGCTGTTTTTATGGCGTGCGCCCGGTTGAAACTAGTCTCAAACTCAGTCTTAGGTTTGGTATGTTCAAATTGTGAATAGTTTTTATTTATAAAAATAGGTAAAAAGGTATTCTTGAAGACATTTCATCCTTAGATTAGGTTAGGTTATATGGGCTCACAGTTGATGTTGTTACCGGTCACACCTAGATCAATCCAGATCCCTTGTGATACCCTTAAGTGTTGTAACTTCTGAAAAAGTGGTTTAACCTATGAATTCTTTGGTTAATCGAGCCATTTGGTGGACTTGATAAAAATCAATAGGCGATTGCCTGGGAGTTCAGATAGTTCTTCAAGTTCATTGAAGAAATAGTTGCCTTAGAATTTTGATCTAGTAAGGCCGAGTGCCGGACAGTGGCATAGGAAGTGAGCCGTGTTTTCGTGCTCTTCCTTATCGCCGTAGCCTCTGCATATGTCGTCTGTTCTAAGCCCCATCTTTTTTTTGTGGTAGCCAAGGACAAAAAAGAGAGAGCATGAGAAGCTTCAGATCGAGGATGTTGAGAGAGCCAACAGCAGGCAGGAAGTTCGGAGGTTTTATCGAAAGGTTAAACAGCTGGCTCAGGGTCATCGAGCAAGAACCGATGCCTGCAGAGATAAACATGGGAACATCATTGTAGAATCGCAGTCAATGCTGGGGATTTGGAAAGACAACTTCTGTAGATTGTATAACTGCGACGACAAACAAAACACCGCCGTCAGATAGGAGCCTTTCATCGGACACGATGATAGCCAACAATTCCGTGAACCCGACCTAGAAAAGGTGAAAACCACAATATCACGGCTGAAATCCAACAAAGCCGCTGGAGCAGATGGACTAGCTGCTGAATTGTTCAAAGCAGCAGGCGACGAGCTAGGTAGGCGCATGCACCAAATCATCTTTTCAAATAATGTAAGATATGGTCAGAGGAATGCATGCCCGATGAATGGAACCTCAGCATTGTTTGCCCGATCCTGAAAAAGGGAGATCCTCTAAATTGCACCAACTATAGAGGAATAAGTCTACTAAACATCGCCTACAAGATCCTCTCTACCGTAATATGTGAACGTCTGAAGCCTTTCGTCAACAACCTGATTGGTCCTTATCAATGTGGCTTCAGGCCAGGAAAATCAACCATCGACCAAATTTTCACGTTGCGGCAGATCCTGGAAAAGACCTATGAACTCCAAATCGATACCCACCACCTTTTCATCGATTTTAAGGCCGCGTATGACAGCATCTACAGAGACGAACTGTATAAAGCTATGTCTAGTTTTGGCATCCCTGCCAAGCTCGTTCACGTGTGCAAAATGACGATGGAGAACTCACGCTGCTCCATCAAGGTTGGCAACGAGCTTTCGACGTCAAAAAAGGATTCAAACAAGGCGATGCACTGAAGTGCGTTTTTGCGCTGACGATAGTTGACTATAGTTTTTATGTCAAAAAGAAAATGGTTGATGTGTCTTAGTTGAAATACTTAGAAATAGTTGAAATCATCCAAAAACGCTTTTTAGTTAGGTTTGGTTGATCTGTCAAACAAGAAAAAAAAACAAATCTTTTGAGGTTACATTTTTCTTTTCTTTTGATCATAACTTCATAACAATTTTTGTTGCTCTAAATTTATTTCAAAAATTCAAGAATGATCTTGATATGGTAAGATTTTAAAGCCAATTGAGATGAGAAAATATTTATTTATTTTTGAACAACCCACAGCAAGAAAAGAAAAGAGAAAGGGATTGAAGACCACCCTCCATAAAGAAATCTTCAAGCTGTTTCAAGTAAGCCAGCTCCTGATATTCTCCTAATTGCGGCTCCCAGATTCAGTGAAAAACTCTCATTACCAATATCTAGTTCGTGATTTTATATAAATAAACGAAAAATGTCTTTATTCTCCGAAACTAATTAAACATTTTTTATTGCTGACAGACAAACATAAAAACAATGAATTCAAATATGTATGCCGATTTCGTCCTTCAATCATTGATTTGGGTTTCCTTATGCTTGCAACTGCGGGAGCGTCATTGAGCTTCCTCTCCAAATTGTTCTTTCTCCTGTGATCTTCGTAATTTCCTCCTCAGTCAGCTCCATTCACCGCTGCGTCAATTTCTTCTCATGCCGAGTAACTTCCATTTGCCGTTCCTGCGGACTGACGTTCGACAATCATTATGCTCATGGGCAGTAGCCAACTTATTCTCCAAAACTATGCCCATGTCCTCGAGTTTTTCGATGACTTTTTGTAAACTAACCGAATGTAGACGCTGACTGTTTGGCCATCTTTGGCAGCCTGCAAGTCGCCACGCAGTTGCAGTTGAAATAGGAGTGTTTGCGGATTGCAGTATAGCCAATTCGATTGGAAGGGTTTGTGACCGGTAAGAGAATGATTTTTGAAATTGGTGCTGAATTTTAAGCCACTTGGAAATGCGATCATTTCCTTGGTGTGTATCTCCTCGTAGTGACTGAGGATTTTTAGTTTGACTCGTGAAGCTTTAAAATTTCTAAGGGGAATCTTATTTTCTTTATATTTTTGAATTTAAATATTTTTAATTGAAGACGAACAGAAATCTTTTAATTGAATTAAATTTGCGGCGGCACGGATACAGACTACGACGCTAAAAAATGCACGAACAGAATGTTTTTTTTTTTTTTTTGAGTCATTAAAAACACCATTAAACAGAAAAAAAAAGACTGTGACACATCAACCATTTTCAACTCACCTCCTGAGAAGAGTTGGGATTTGGGAATAGTTAGAAATAGTTACAATTTTACACTTTAACACTGACCGCAAAAACGACAATTGTGGTTACGAAACGTAACTATTGGCGTGCAAAAACGAGAAATAGTCAACTATAGTCAACTATAGTCAGCTTAAAAACGCACTTCTGTCATGCGATTTCTTTAATATCGTTCTTGAGAAGATAGTGTAGAACTCCAACGTCAACACGAGAGGCACTATCTTCCAAAAATCTGTTCAACTTCTCGCGTACGCTGATGATATTGATATAATCAGAAGAACACAGCGTGATGTCAAAACCTTTTTGAGAATTGAGACAGAAGCGGCAAAAATGGGTTTAGCGGTAAATGAGGGGAAAACGAAGTATATGCTGTCTTCGAGGAAGGACCACCCAACAACGACGACTCGGGCAGAACGTCACAATACTCGAGGGAGTAGAGGAGCTTGTCTACCTAGGCTCCGCTATAAACACGGGCAATAACACCAGCGCCGAGATCAGACGAAGAAAATAACTCTTGCTAATCGCTGTTTCTTTGGTCTAAGAAAGCAATTGAGTGGAAAAGCCCTCTCTCGAGCTACTAAGGTAAAACTGTACAACATACTCATCATCCCAGGAAGCATGGACCCCGACAAAATCGGATGAAAGTGCCTCAGGCTGTTTCGAGAGGAAAGTTCTTCGGGTCATCTTTCGGGTTGTACACTGACATGGACCTAGCCAGAAGGGTCAAGGGCCAGAGACTCAGATGGCTCGGTCATTTAGAGCGGATGAACACCAATGCTCCGGCCCGGAAAGCCTTCGACACTATTCCCGAGGGACGTAGGAGGAGAGGAAGACCGCGACTCAGGTGGCGGACTCAAGTGGAAGAGGACCTCAATCAACTTATGGTGCAAAACTCGAGACAACTAGCTAAGGACCGAGCTAGCTGGCGGAGACTGTTGATTGAGGCCCAAGTCCACAACGGACTGTAGCGCAAGCTTAAGTAAGTAAGTTATTTAACGTCACCATATTAAGGTATTGATTTTTTTTCATGTGTGGGTTTTATTTCCAATTCAAATTGGAAAAAAAGGGTTTATTCCGTTTGTTTTTGGAACTAACACCCGCGTTAATACCATGGGCGTTAATGCACTGCACCGTTAATACAGTGTTTACTTTTTTCTACCAAAGTTGCATTCCTCTTTTAAATTATCCGGTAATACTCAAGGCAACTAGGGACACATGCAACAACGAAACCTATGAATTTTGAACTTGCCAAAATTCATCAAACTCCACCCATGCAAATTCCTTTAAAAACGACAATAAAAATCAATTTTCAACCAGTCAAAAATCCGAGGCGTATTAACGTCTGCTATTGAGTTGCAATTTGCGAAGCATTCATCTCTCATCATGCTATTAACATAATCGAAAAGCAAAGCACGTCGCTCTACATCTCCTTAAAGCGAACCCAAAAATATCTTTCTCTTACCTATTTTCTCTTCTTTTTCATTTATTTCCCATCAATAAAAAAAAAAACCTCATCATTGCAACATCAGCCAACGTCAAAGGAGTTCGTAATGAAAGAACATCATCTTTTTTCGACATACCTGCTGTGACGCATCCCTATTGCTACAGGTAAGCCGTCGTATAATAAGATTTCCTCCCAGAGTTTACGCACAACACACGACACAGCTTCGGCTTTTTGTGTCAGTTAAATGGTTTTTTATTGAGATCAAAAAGTAGTGCGGTTTGGAAAACATTTATTATAACATTTTTTTTTCTTCTATCTCGTCTTTTTTGGCCCTTCGCAGATTCCCGCCCTCAGCGACTCCAACTGGGATGCTAAAGAAGACCGATGACGGTAAGATTGATTTTGATATTTTTTTTAATGAAATTGAATTTTAAAAACAACCATGTTTTTGATACATGACAATTTTTAAGACCTTAGGCGAGTATTTGCATGAACGTCTAATGGATCGCAGAGCGAAAATTCTTTGCACGTCTGAAGTGTTTTTCCAAATATAAATCAATCAGATTAATAAAAACCGAAATTGATAAGGAATAAGTAATCCCTAATGAACTTTGTCGGTTTTGGTTTGCAGTGGAAAAACGATTTTCGCTGTCGAAACCACTAATCCACTCACCAGCAAGGTGCATAATAAATTCAAAAATATCTACACTCCTCCTGTAACTTTTCAGTCTTCAAAAATCACGTTTTTCGATTTGTTAAAAAATTCATATTCAATTTAGGCGAGCAACTTATTATGAATCATTTGTTACCTGAAAGAGTAAGTCTAAGTAAGTTATAGCGAGTGTTAGACGTGAAATAAGCACCGCAATATTTATTTTGTTATGATAGCATATACACTCTGTGTCCTTTGATTATTCCAATAGGCGTCACTTGAGGTTACATTCACTTCCTACAATTAAACAGCTAATAAAAGAAAATTGCAGGATAATGTTAAGTCCGTTCTTTTCCTTTTGGGCTCTTTTGGGAAATCGGTCAAATTTCGAGAAGTGCGGATGAAATTAAGTAAAACGCCTAAAATTTACCTTAACGAACGCTTTAACAACAAAGATCACACAATTCCACACAATCTTTTAAACGTCAATGCTTTGAAAAACAAGCAACTTGAAGATGAAGCAAATATATTTTGGTCCTTCATAATGGCTGAAACACAAACACTCTTCATCTTTGTTTTCGTCTACTTTTTTTTATAATTAACACTCTCTCAAGGGTTATTTTCGTTATCCTTTATATGCCAAGAGCACAGTTCGAGCACTAGGGAAAGAATAGAGGAAAAAATTGGAAATGTCGAACATTGGTATGGAAAAGAGTTCCGCATTCCCGTAGTATGGCTAACGATTCTCTGTACATGATAGTAGGCAAGTCCGAAATTGAGCTTAAGGGTGAACTGATGGGCATTCCTGGAGGCGCGGGTATTAAGGTTGAATATTTTAAGGGGAAGAAAGCAACTCGCTATTTCACTAAAGCATATGCATGCCGTTGAAACAGTGGCGTAGATAGGGGGGGGATCAGGGGGATATATCCCCCCCCATTGGGATCGATGATTGTTCAACATAACCAGTTCCAAACGAGAAGAAACGCACTCTGTCATTAGTAACTACTCACAGAATTCCTAGAGGCATTGTCAAATGTATATTGTTTATATTGGCATTGTCAAATGTATATTCTATACCTACATTCTGTGGAAAAACAGCAAAATTTCTCTTTTTATATCGATTTTTAAAAATCTTTTATTTTACGTCTCTCACCAATTGATAATAAGGAAACGTGCAAGAAAACGAGCTTCCACCCAGTTTTCCATTACCTACAAAAAAATTACAATTATTAAGATTTCTTCGCATCGTGTGACACAATGTTAAGTTGGTATAA